>JAECUM010006010.1:0-123870 GCA_016617855.1 Megalonaias nervosa
ATAAGTACATTGAACACATTGAACTACTTAACGCAATGCAACATTGGCTATGTCATATATGATGGAGACTTGCTTCAAGTCCGATAATAGGCGAGGTCTTGTGTCATGTTATATCCTTAGACAATACACTTTAATCTCATGATCCAAGAAGAACTCAGCGTAGTTGCTTATCAAATCAACTTACAGAAGGCTTAAGCTAGCCAAAGATGAAATGTGCGTCACTTATAAACACCAATAATCGAGTGACATTAATTACACAGGCAAGTCAATATTACTGTAGAAACATATATTTATATCAACAAAGTTCTATGCTTTGAACGACAGAGTAAATACGAATATACATGTAAGGTGTAAATAGAGTATGTGTACTATTTACAGTAAACTCGTATATAGATTAATAATCACATGTGACGAATTTCCTGGAATTAAATTATCCTCTGTTTCAAGTAACTTCTATAAGGACTATCATGTCTGGAAACAATTGTAATTTCTAATCTTTTTACATATGCTAGACAATCAAATTACCGAATCCAGTATGCGACCAGTAAATCTGAAAATGACCTAAGCAGTAGCGTGAATATCCACAGGGACACTATAATAGCATCAACCTTAGACAGATCCAATAACATTCATACTACCTTCCTTATCATTGATTTTATTTCCTTTGCGGGCAAATGGTGAAACAATCATGGAAAGTAGTAGCGACAGACATCTTGACAAATTTATAAATGATAAGTGTTGATAGATTTAGACACAAACCAAATGAAGTTGAAATGATTTGTATTCAGTTAAAATGAAACGTTGTTTATTTGATGTACATCACAGTAGAATATTTCTTGGCTAAAGGAAACTTAACCGATCAATTATCTTCAGAAAGAAGGAATTTCGTACAGCGTTTGGAGATTTTATTTCATATTAGTAATTGTTTATAAGTCGTAGACAGGTATAACTGAAAGCATTTAACAGCAGTTTGTGAATACAGACAAATTTATAACAACAAACAATGAAATAAATATACAAAAAAAACCCAGTTCATCTTCTGATTTTTTTATATTACGCAATTTATGAGACTTTTTATTTAAATACCAACACGTATATTTGAATACTGCATGCAAAATTAACGGGGCTACACACGATGGTTTCGTTAGTTTGCACGCAGATTCATCGCGACCATAATTGGTCTGCAGAAACATTATAGTGTTGCGAGAACATCAGTCACAATGACGTACAAGTTACTTTGAATCTGACTCCAATCGTAGGTGGTCACTTCATTGATGTGCGCGGATTTACCAATGGGTAGCCCTTGAAGCCCTTTCTATACGAGCGTGGAAAATATTGAACACAAATGACCAAAATAAAAGCATAGTGTTGGAAGTAATGTAGCATAAACATAGATATGAATTCCATTTCTTGGATGAAAGCACTTTGAATCCCAGTTTTACGCTAGTATGCAATATGAATTTGAATGAACCCACGAACTACTGTAATGGTCTAACAAATAAATGGAAGAAAATACATATAATCAGTGCCAGTCAGGTATTTAAATTTACTGATATTAAGCATATTATCACCCGTGTCTCTTGCAACAAAAGGGAGCAGTTCATACTGTTTTGTCACAAAAGCTGATCAAACCCATACGAAAATGTCCAAAGGACATTCTGCCTCGATGTGGAGCTCCTAGACAGTGAATCAGCATTTTTTACAAGGTTTCAATATTTCATAATTTCGTGCATCTAATAGCAAACCATCACGGGTCAATGAAAATGTCACTGTTCGCAGCAATCCAAAAGGCTTAAAACAGAGGACATGGAATGTTTTGGTTTAGTATCCTGTGAATCAGGTACCTTATTTTTCTGAGAACAAAACCAAGGTACAGGGTTTGTATTCATTAAAGAAAACCCAGGAAACCCGGATAAATGGCATATTCACGGTTGTTATAGTCCAAAACTGGTTATTCCGTGTATATCAATCCATTATATACCAAGAATTGACAGCAGAGCAATCGTCATCTCAGCAAACTACGTTTCTTGACTTTCATATGAAATATCTCACTAGAAATACATTCAAAGCGCATATAATATTTTATTTAAAGAAGACTTTGATACAATTCCTATTCCGTAATTAATGTAGTGTCAAGACGTTAATTATTGATAAAGTTAAAAGTTGCGCCCACATTTTTATTGAATTAGAACCCATACTTACTTTTATAAATCAAAGGTCATATTAGTTCACAGCATTATATCATGATTTAGCATATACACACAATGTCCGCTAGAGAACGAAATTGGCGAATTCTTGTTATGGAGACGATCTTTTTGCCGATCGAAGGAGATCAAAATTGCGCAAATATATAATCAAATGCAGCATCGAAGAAATATCGAACTTGCCACGAATAGCAATGCAAAATAATTAAAATCAATAGAACGTTGGCCTGTTTCACTTGTGTAAATATGCATGCAAGCTTTATGTTGTCCATCAGAGGTTGTGAAGTATCATTAACGAAATACGTGTTATATAGAAATGTGGTCACCTTTAACTCCATAAACAGTTTTCAAATACGTTTCCTTGCTTATTCTCGTCTTTCATCATTTTGCTTCCGTAATCTGACATTCTATAATGCCCAGTTTTCCTAGATGCAATACTCCAGTAGGCAAAACAGACTTTTCTTAACAAAACTTGTTTGCTGCGGTTGCAACATCATTTGATACGTCATTGTCTGAATTGAAATATGACATGTCAGGTGTAACACCTTGCTACTCTGGGTATATTACATCTTCACTGCCTTATTTTCATGCCACAAACAGAACACAAGGAATCAAATATTGATGCTATCAGTGAAGTTACAATAATTAAGCTGAGGATGACTTTGGATATGCGTTTGCTTCTGCAAAACTGACACACAAATATTGCTAACAGTCATTTCAATACGGACATTGGGTTCTACTGTGCTTTACTCGTCATGCGAAAAGTCGTGTGTATGCAGGGGATAACTTTTTAGTCAGTTTCAGCATCATTGTTATCAACTATGTTTTGCCTAAATTTCATTAGCCTGGAACTATAAGGCAACATCGTTTCACAATATTACAATGGAAATGATTAGTCTATTAGTTGTTCTTTATTTGGGACAAAGATGAAGATTTGACAGACAGAATATAAAAAAACACGCGATTTGCTTGGGAGCTTTTAAGTCACAAAACAATTAATACAGTTGATGTAACATTTATCATTATGGCAAACGTCAACTATTTTGTTTTGTTCTGTACTTTTAGATTCTGGTTACCGTGATGGTCAGAAAAGGCAAAGATGAAATGGATGCAACACATATAGAACAACAATTGCACTATATTTAAAGAGATAAATGAAGACACCGTTCATAGACACAATTACATCGGTTTATACCATTCTACATCAATTATAATGACGCACAGAGAGTACAATTCGACATGTCTACGAGTGAGACCAGCTTGGTCTCAACAAATGACTCTGAGGTGAGCGTTCTCTTTGGAAATACAGGCATTTCTTGGCTTATTCCACACTGATTTTGTTTTGACTTGGTCGCGAGAGGTTTGAAAGGTGACTTTATGATAGAAATAATCTTATGTGTTTTAGATTAAGCATTTGGTTTCTTGCTCTTTCTCACCTCCTATATGCTGTGAGTAAGCTTTTTGGGTAGGGGTAATGCACTTTTAATACATTATTGGCTATGGCGTACCGAGGAAATGAGAGCTAAGTGCCTTTCCCAAAGACACACTGTAGCATTCGCCCTCAGCTGGACTTGGCGGGTATCGAACCCACAGACCTTCAATTGCAAGTACAATGCTTTACCAGGTGAAGTACGGCGACTTCCCACCTTTATATTGCTCGTATGTTTAACTTTGCATTTGAAAGACTGACTCCAATATAATCTAGGAGTTATGGCGCGTCAGTTTGAAATTAGCAAATAATGTATTTGGGAGGTTTAACTGGTCTTCCAGCTGTAATTGTTTCTTTACACGTGCTGCATCTATTTTACATTCAGGATTACTGTGATTATGCAGAATTTGTGTATAGCCGTTCTGATTTAGATTAGAACTGATACCTGACCGAGAATTCTTTCATAAATTGAAATATAGTCAATTCAATCCACATCTGTCCTCCTTATCTACATACCTACCAAATTATTTGCTTACCTACCTATTTACATACATAGATACATACATGCATACATACATACATACATGCATACCTACCTACCTACCTACCTACCTACCTACATACAGACATACATAACTGTAAATTTTAATATTAAAGAGTGAATGTATAATTCATAGGTGTTAAAGTTATGGTCGATCAAAAGTTTCGGTACCTAAACTTTGTTGATAGGTGGAGGGGTAAGTTATATTTTAAATGAGTATATTATATAAACTATTATTGCCTGAACTGTACACGTTAATCTCGCGACGAACATATATCTGTTGTCAATTACTGTGACCGAGAATTCTCTTGAGATAAAACCATTTTACCTGATAAATGTACATAGTTAACTGATAAATGACCGTCTATATTACGATGGGGGTAAAGTTTGCACTGTGCATTCCCCAACTGATGATGAAAAGATCACATGCAGCTTGAAGGTAATTTGCAGATATTCTACCACTCTGTTCTTCGCTGATATCTGTTGTCATTAGGCGCAAAAATGGATAATTGTCCAAATGTGTATCTATTTGAAATATTTTATTGATTATTTCGTATTTTATCTTACAAATTTGTTTAAGTATTTATTGATGTTTAAGTATTGCCGGGCCCTAGATGTATGGTCTGAGATACTGTTTAGTTTCGCCTCCGCTAGCACGCGGATCTAGTCATGTTATTTAGCTGTCCTTCCGAGGCATCGGCTAATACATTTACTTCCTATACCGGCCAGTCCACAGGCTGCATCGGCGCCTCAAGCACCACCACGACAGAAGAGGCTAGAATGGTACAGAATAGGTCTACACCCCAGGCTCCTGTTCCTAGACTGCTTGCAAAAAATGGTGGTGCCAACACCATTAAAGGCATTGACACACCTATGTTATTTTTGCACAAAGTAGTCCTAGTCTCTCGCTCTTACCCATGCTAGTGTTTGAGCTCGCTGATTTGCTGGACTATGCAGCTCCCATAAGTTGTGTCGTCATTTGATTATTTTGAATAAATGACTGAACTTGCGGTTTGATAGAATCTAACTGCTTCATTTTTAAAACTTTAGGGATGGATGCAAATCGATGATGGGTTAGAATCTTCGGTTATGCTGAGACGAGAAGTTTGATATCTTGAATTAGTAAGAATAGCTTAATCCTAATGGGATCTTTTCTTTTCATTTATTCGTCTGTGAAGCATAAAGTTCGGGTGTAATAAATATGTGTGATCACCAATGATACATATACATTAAAATGGGTGCAAGTTAAATTTCACCACCTGGTTTATTATTTCCATTTCTGACTCATTTACTATTCTGGACAATAATGTAGAGTCCTTCAAATATGATCATATAGTTGTCATATGCGATGGTTAGACCATTGTACCCTTCCATCTCTATATTGTTGTTAAGGATGTGTTGTCTATCAGTGACCCAAATCTTTGACTGTTGGTTTCACGTTGCAGTCGCCTTAAGTCATAGCGAGGGTATCGGGTGGTCATAGCAGCACTAAACTCGTGACAGTATGCGGAAATAACTCTCAGTATATTGGAGCGCCATTGATAACATTATGTCTTGCGCAGAAAGCTGGTATTGGTTGAAAAATTGCTTCGTTTGCACGGTAAATTCAACTAATCTCTCCTGTATAACTGCTGACAACGAGACAGCCCTCATCATCGAGTCATATGTGGGATCGTATGCAACCACTAACCGACACATCATAATTAACCTGGACCGCCAATAATTACGATCCTGTTGCTTTGTGAAACTCGAACGATGGATCTGAAAGAAATCTGGGTATCTGTTTTGAAAGAATATATAAACCATCCATCGTTAATGTACTCTCCAAACCGTCAGTCCCTCTCTTGAACTTGCCGGACAACCAATCCAATAGTTGAGAGATGGAAGTCCAACCATGAGACCCACCAACTCCGAATTGTTGTCAATGAACTGCTGTAGGGCACTGCCTCCCCGTTTTGGACGAAGAGTAGCAAGAATAACATATGCGCTTGTACAAGATGACATTAACTCTTTGACTTTAATGCATAACTGAAATAGCAGGCCAGGTGCTCTGCAAGACAGCTCTGGCTGGAAAGAAACTCACGCTCGCAACAATGTAAGTTAATATTTTTGCAGCTATACTTTCAGCTTTCCACATGTGTTCACCGAAGTGGGTCTCTCTCAAAGTGCTGGTGGCTCTTATCCGAAAATAGAGCGACAACCCATGAAGTTCTGACATAACAAAACGTAATCTCCAACGGGCACCAGTGTTTATGCCGTGGACTACCTCAGAGCAAAAGGCCACCTTTCTGTTCAGCGCGTACTATTTCGTCGACCAAATACTAGCCTTGCAACCCAGCGACAGTGCCTGATATATATCTGCAACGACCACAATTTAGCATGATACGAAAGATTTCACAGGATTTACGTTTCACAGCATGCAGATTAACATCGAATAAATCTGTAACGAATCACTTGGAATGGTATATTGATATAGTCACACACTAACGAGACTTTCCAAACGGTCGGCTTGACGCCCGACAAAGTGAAGCCACACCAACTGCGGTTGCACTACCGCTTATACGGACCGGAGACTAACAATACTTGGGCAAGGTTTATACTGAGCACGTCGCGGAAGTTACATGGGCTGGTGTTCAGCTTATACGTGATTCGTTCTGAACTTACGTATGGGTTATTATTGGCGATCGATCTCAGACTGCACCAGTATCCTCTTGGACATGCACTGCATTCGGCGAACAAAATGAACTCCTGAAAAGAGTAAGATATGCCGTCTACAGAAGCATCGAACTCTCCGCAGATACTTCAGATACAGAAGCGAGATGTTGTGCTCTGCTACGCCCTCTCCAAGGTCGAATTCGTGTCAGCAACCAAACTTACATGACCTAGAGTGACATGGATCTCCGCGTTTGTACCATCAAGGACTATACTCATCAGATTGTCTTTGCAATCAAAAAGCAGTAGAAAACTGAACACCAGATTCGCCACCCACCCAAACTGAAGATAAGGGTCGAGTACAAGGAATTTCAACCAACATTTCAGGCGTTGATATGATAATTCTGTGAGAAAAGGCAAACATAAAGATCAAAAAAAATGCACCGTGCTTATTGTTGGCTGCGTCGCCCAGTGTCTGACCGCACTTTGACTCTGAGGTGAAAATAGCAGTCCCCACCAAATTTGAAATCAAAGTACAGAAGGAAGATTACATCGATCTGAATAGCAGTCACTTGTACTTGAAAACCCAAGTTCTCGAAACGGGCAACTGTTACGAGTCTAGGTTCTTACAAAAAGTAACAGAAAAGAGTGAAGACAATAAGCTTTGTAAAATTTACAAATAATTTATTTCCCTAGAAAACCAAGTGAAAAAGAGATAAAAGAACGTACGGTTATACGAAACAAATCCAAAAATATCCAAGAATTAAAAATAGAAGTCCTAGTAATAAAAATGTCCTGAATGAAACTGAGTTCTAGTCCCGATGAAATACAAAGTGGAAGGTGATGACGTATGTAGTAACCTGCGAAGTGTTGCTGTGTCAACAATCCTTTGTTGATTCACAGAAAATATTATTCCAGTTTTGAATTCCGTACAAATTTCAATAGGTGTCTTTGTCCAAGAATTTTGTAAAAGCACATATATTTCCAGGTAAAAGAATCACTTGAAATTCAATAAAATAAAATTTCAACTCAGACTGGTCACAACAAAACACAACTCAATGTGTCAAATGTTTAAAGCCCGACTGACAATCTTCTATTAAGACAACAGTTATACACTAATTTAAGACGCAAACCAGATTCCCGGATGAGGGTCAATCTTCTAGAAAAAATAGAAGTTTGTTATCCTATTTGTCACGTCGTCCACGTATGACCTTGATTGAACTTAACAATTCTTACTATGAGAAAGATAGAAAAAAAGAAGAAAAAAAGAGTTGTTTACCAAACCTGACACTGACTCTGAAACAAGGTCAGAAACTAGATACAGTGTTTCTATTATTAGGTGTTTTTCAATGAAATAAAAAAGTCAGGTCAAACAGAATTGAACTGAAATTCTGGACAATGTTAAATCCAGTAAATAAAGTTTCTTTGCATTAACATGTAATGGAATTTCAAAAAAATTAAAACTAACAAACAAAGGATTAAATTAAATATACATAACCCAACAATGTTGTAGACGATGCCAAAGTCGTTACTGTCACCATTGTCATGCATTGGTTGTTCAGGTAAGTGAATTTGTACTTGAATAACAAAGTGGTCAGCAGTAGCATGGACACTTACCCTTACTGAGCGTACCTAGAAAATCTCTTGACGGAGAAGAAGATAAGAAATAGCGTCTGGAGAAGTTCGATGACAAATAATTTATTACAGATAAGGACACAAACCACAATGTGGGATTCAACGACCGCGGAAAAGAAATCAAAGATGGACAAAGTTTAGAACTGATGGATCATTTGCTATTGGACATGTGGTTGCATGACAAGTATTTGTTAAACGGAGTAGATGACCCTCTGAGACTAAATCAAAAAAGTGATATCTGATGCTACCAATCTGGTGGCTGGTGCTGAAAATTAAAAAACCCGTCATCGAAAAACCCGACTGTACAAGAGCCGTGTGGAAGTGTTACCTAAAGTGGAAAACGACAGCAGTCACACTTTTAGCAGAACAAACGCCAAGTGTCTCGTACGAAGCGTGGAAGTAAATACATTCATTATTGCCCATAATCCAAGATCCAAGATCGAAGATAATCTTTTCCAAGGACAGTTACCCAAACGTTTAATCATTGGCATCGTCAGCAATGCAGACTTCAACCGAGACGTTGCTCTATATCCCTTGGAGTTTCAACATTACGAGGTGTATCAGATAGAAGTCAGTCGAGATGGCAAGATCTTGCGTTCCAGTCCCTTCGAAACCTAACTTTGACAAAAGATTACTTGAGATCGTACTTGTCCCTGTATGAAGCCACCAGACAGTTAGGTACCAACGCCAACTATGGTATTTCGACGGTTATGCAGAAGGTTACCCTTTGTGCGCTTTTGATTTCATTCCAGACCAAGGCAGCGACAAGGGACATTCCACCCTAAAAATCTGGCCAACTTCGTGTGGAATTTCAGTTTCCACAAGCTCTTCCCAACACGGTGAACGTCATCTTATTTGCAGAATTTTATAATACTCTAGAAATAAACAGCTTAAGAGAAATGATTATAGACTATTCGAATCTATGGAAGAATACATATCCTCTTTGGAATATACATCCTATTTGGAGACGGGAGACCAAGATGTCATTGAGCCAAAGCAAGAAACAGAAACTACTGCAGAAGAAAAAGACAAAGAGACCGTCATGATGTCGAGATGGCCAGAACTAGAAGAACATTTAGTCTCCTGCTTTGCTAAGCACCTGGCTGAAACAATTGCACCTCGGACCAACTGACATTATTAGAAATCTTTTCCATGACGAGAAAGTCGCAAGACACCACATAGATCACACATCGCTACTGCGAGGGAATAAAGTAGGAAATAGCGTCAAGACAAAATGTCGTAAGGCAGATAATGGTGTTAGATTCCTGGAAGGATCCTATGCATATTGTCCACTTACACTGGCATCTTTAATATGCTTCGGGTTAGTTGGGAACCACGGATTTAATGACCAAGATGAAAATTAATTTTGGCCTTACAAAGATCAATCTAAGTTTATAGTTGCCAGAGGAACCAGAAATTTAGCTTAACCGCATAAAAGCCCTTTAAACGGCTAATACCAATTGCCTCGAAAAAACCTTACAACCAAATATGACCCTTTAGCCATAGCTCCAAAAGTAAACTCTATTGTTATTCTCAGTGGTGCCAGTTTTAATTTATGCCTTAAACTTATAATTTCTCTAAGACTTGTATTAGGACGACAAGTACATTCTGTAAATACTTTATGTACACTAGTATCTAAATTTCTAAACTTTGTAATATGACAATCTACAACTAATATGACATTATTACTATAATTACGATTGTAGCTCACACACAATTGACAATAGGGTACGGCCAATAATACAAACTAATTTTCAGTACACCCAAAGGTGTTTCAGGAACGTTCCGGCCAATGTTTGGAGTCGTATAAGGCTGGCTACTCTCGTTGATTCATCAACAATAACTTGACTTCATTGATGGATTTGAAACAAGGTTAGCATTGGATGGTGGAGGTGGAGTATATACTAGAAAAAGAACTATTGGAAGTACTATGGCACCCTACACTACGTGACAAGACAGGTGACAGCTTTAAAAGCAGCCAGGGCACTATTCAAAAAGTGACGGAGGAGGAAGAACTGAAGATGAAATGGTTCTTGACATTTCAACATTGCTGAGCGGGAAAATTGAAGAAGGCTATGGATTGAATGGTAGGTGCAATGTATTATGTATATATATAAAAAAATAGAGGCCTGCGTCAATTGGTGTTACTAGCCCTAAGCAGTGTGAAATGGGGCGAATATGCTTTAAACAGAACTGAGCGCGTTGTGAGGAAAGTCATGGAGGAAGATCTTCACGATCAAGGCTACCTGGATGAAAGAAAGAAAAGAAAAGGAAAATAAGAAGAAACAGGGAGACTTCAACCGAATAAACAACAACTGGAACTAAGTTCCTGAAATGTTTAGAGCAATGGGACATTCTGACTGGAATTCCTGAGGAAGAAAAAAATGGATAAAATGAAGTTGGTCAACAAAATGAGGAGACGGTGGAAGAACATATATGAAAGACAGAGAGAACCAAGTGTCGTTCCCATGTTAATCCTATGAACAAATTTAACAAAGGACTTCCCTTATTACCCTATATACTTTTTACCGTTTTCCAAAGAAGCTCCCATTGACTCCCAAGTGTCCCATATCACTACTAACGTGAACCGTTTTGATGAAACTCGCAAGAATATGCTGCTCTTTCTAGCGGCACCTCACACCACCGGCTGGTCAATTTTTTAATTTCAAAGCTACCTCAAATTAGGACACAAAAAATATGTGCAAAATGAAGATAGAGATGTACCTATATGAACTATGGTTATGTAAATCTAAATTGTTGGGGGGGGGGTTGTTGATTTTACTTCATGATTATATGTTATGTATATCTGTATTTTATAACTGACCTTTGTCCCATATCAAGTTAATGTTCTACATGATTAGTAACATTTATTTTATAAACAACATAATACATAGTAATATTTCTTTATCACTTATAGGTTGAATGTTCAGGTCATTATTAATTGGTTCTTTACACGGAAGTTCCTGAAGTTTTAGAAAGAAACTGACCTTCATTATTCCTCAATTATAGTGTCTCAGCTTTTTATGCTACTGTTGTTTATTACATAACTATAAATTCCTACCTTTCACATCAGAAGAAGAATCGGTCTAGACCACTGGCACGTTAGCACATTCGAGACTACAGTCGCATCAGCACATTCAATATTGGAATTTATTTGGAACACCACTGGACGACACTTGGAACTCTGTACATCTGGACTTAATGAACTCGCAAAGGAATGACCTTGTCTAATGTAGCGACTGTTTTCCCCACCACATCAGAGTACACAAACATCAAATTTCATTCTTTCTTTGAAACCAATTATATATATATATATATATATATATATATATATATATATATATATATATATATATATATATATATATATATTATTATTACGTGACAAGGCTCGCAAAAAAGTAACAAAGAAAAGAGTGAAAGCCAACAAGCTTTGTATATTTAAACAGAATAGTTTATTTCCGTAGAAAACACGGTAAAAATTTGAAAAAGGTCTTACAGTTTGTGAATATAATCCAAAAATTAATCCTGGAATTTAAAAATATAAGTCCTATCATGAACAATATATCTGAATGAATCCAAGTCCGAATCCCGACGAAGTTCCAATATGGAGGACGATGACGTCAGATGAAGTCGTTGTACAAATGTCAACAGTTCCTCGTTGAATCACAATTTATAATGTTCCAATTTAGAATTCCAGAATAAATTTTCACTAAATGACTTTGTCTAAGAATTTTGATGAAGAAGAGTATTTTCCAGGGCGAATAAATTATTTTAAATTAGAAAAACTTAATTCAAAATGGCAACAACAAGAATACCTCTGAGCCCCAAAGGTATTTTTTTACGACTGATCAAATCCACTAGAAAAAGTCTGTCTTAACCCACGATATTAGATTACATGAGGGCTCACGTGACGGGCTACGTGATCATTAATTTGAACAGCGCAGTAAAAAATGTGCCAATTTGCACGTAGGCCAGAATAGCCATATCTAAGAATCAAATTCTCACGCTGGAAATGAATAATTTAAAAAGGCTGTTTACACATAGCTAACACGTGGGCCAAACATGACTTTGGTAATGACCAATCATTTTCACTCAGTGTTTACAAACTTCTGAACCAAGGTGAGCTAAAAATAGTGATAAAGCAATACTTTTGCGTTCTAATCAGGTCAAAACAGAACACCGAATTTTCCGAAAAAAATATCAAATCCAGTGAAAATTATCATTACAATAAAATGTAATGAAACAAAAGTAAAACAAAAAAGAATTGTAAAACTAATACACAAGTAATTAAATTACATATTATCGTAATAATATATATATATATATATATATATATATATATATATATATATATAGTATATATATATATATATATATATATATGGCATATATATATATAAAGTAGAACTCATATTTCTTCAGTTTATGTAACATAAAAACATTTATTTCTCATAGATGGATTTCTGACAGTA
The DNA here is from genome assembly GCA_016617855.1 of Megalonaias nervosa. Classification (NCBI taxonomy): domain Eukaryota; kingdom Metazoa; phylum Mollusca; class Bivalvia; order Unionida; family Unionidae; genus Megalonaias; species Megalonaias nervosa. Next base: position 12,937 of record JAECUM010006010.1, read on the forward strand.
TAAAATATTAAATGGAAGATATTAATCCTGACGAATTATTGGAAACAGTAAGTAATCCGTTTTTTGTTCTTGTTATTGTATGCTTTGGATTATTTTGTCATGCTCGACAATACCAGGTTTTTTTTTTTTTTTGTTTTTTTGAAATAAATATATCCCTTAATTGATGCATAACTGAGGTATAGATAATTTTATTTGTTTATGAGCAAAACATTTTGAGTTATGCCACATTATTTACGAGTACATTTTGCGCAATTTGCCATATTGTTAGAGCATCTGTGAGATATGCACCTTGAGTGTGACAAATTTAGGTTTAGCCTACTGCGCAATGTAATGAGTCACATGTATTGGGGCTTGCGATTAGCACCGATCCTTTGGCATTTCAAATTAATAATGATTTTATTTTAGTTTTTTGGTCGGTAAGTGTAACATAATAATGTCTCATCTGAGATGAGCTCAAACGTTTTTATTTCACATGTCGTCCGCCTTTGGCGCTACCGTTTGGGTATGGCCCGGTTTGAGCTGCACCCTGTCCAATGTTTTATTTTGACTTTGCATGCTAACTCAACTAGAAATTTAGACAAAGCTTGCCCTTTACTCCTGAAATCGTAGATATGTTTTCAAAATGTCAGAACAAGCCATCTAAGCAAGATTCTCGTGGCAGTACCTAATTATTAAACACACAGGTTTCATTCTTTTATTGGTAAAGAGCATCTCTAAATGAAAAACAATAAAGAAGCACACAGTTAATACACACACAATAGAAGGTGATATATCTCATCTAAACGAATCCTTGCTGCCTTCAGTACTATATTACCTGGAATGTCATGTGTCTCTCTTGTGCAGAAACCGTTACTAGTGGTTAGAGCGTCCGCTTTGGATGCGGGAGGTCGTGGGTTCGTTCCCCGGCCGAGTCATACCAAAGACTTTAAAAAATGGTACTAACAGCTGCCTCGCTTGGCGCTCAGCATTGAGAGGTTAGTGTTAGGACTGGTCGGCCTGGTGTCAGGATAATGTGACTGCGGCATGATGCCCCAGTGCTAGACATCACTATAAACTGCCACACTGCAGACATCGTTGCGATATGACTGAAAAATTGTTAAAGCTACGTTAAAAATTCAAATCACATGACACACACACATCAAATATTGTATCATGATACTAATTACTGTTCTGTCGTAGAGGTGATTTTAACAGTATAATATTGTCAAATTCGTCTTAGATAATTGATTGAGCAAAGTAAAAATTACTCTTTACTTTTTCTATCTGTTGTTTTCACAGGCGTAACGATTGTGTACGTTAATATCTAAAATGGAACGCACTCACACCTTGCGCAGCCATTTAGCATCTCTAACAAACCTTAGTGAACATCACGTATATCCAAGATAAAAATTTGATTTAGTCGTCGATAGGGATATTTACTTCATCGAAATGATACATAGATTATACTTGAAAATAAGTGCCACGAAAAACAAATAAAGCCTGAAGTTCCCTGGCTTACGTCAGAAGAAGGAAAAGGGCAAAGTTGAACAGCAGTCATATATATTACTATCATATAGAAATGAAGCTTCTTCTGACAAACATACAAATTGTGATTTTTTTTTTTCCATTAATTTATTTTGTATAGTGTCCCCAACATCTTGAGAGAGTATTTACAACACTGAGATTCGGGATACAATATCAGCTACGGAATTAAAATTTCTAAGCATCTATATTATGCCAGTACTTTTATGTACAAATACTTTTCCTCGAAAGCAAGTGCTTGTGCCAAAGAGGGTTAACATACCAGTTTTAATTAGCACGGTCAAATATTGTAATTGTGGTGTAGATGATGCCGGACAGGATGATATTCTATATAAACGATAACTGTTCATTGATGTTATTTCATCTTCAGTGCATTATAAGGAAATTTGTGCCTAATGGAGTATGACTTTGTGCCGAATGTCAAAACCGAGTAGTTTGTAAATGCTTTTTGAAATGCGAAATTATATATTAATGATTGGCTTTTTAATCTGAACTATAACCAATTAATTGATTTCAGTATGCTCAAATTGAAAGTCTTTCCATGACTCTATCTGTGTACCTATCCATTTATTTATGCATCAGTTTATTGATGGATCTGTCTGTTTATGAAACAATAACAAAGATAGCCGAAGAATGCAATGTTGTTTTCTTTGAAAAACGGGAAGAGTCACAAATTCGGTCCCTTGCGGTTCACATGCCATGTGATGTATTAGGACATCCTTCCTGTCAGAGTTTTCTGGGAGAACACTGTTGTTAGGTGCCGGTTTACACGGTTAGGAAATAAAAATGGTTGACATAGAAGTGCACACGTTTGATGACGTCCCGTGAACACAAAGGACTGATGGATTCCCAGATGAAATATGTGTAGTTCCATCGATGGATTGCCAGGCAAGAAATACATGTAGTTCTGACTGCTCATTAGCATAGCAATTAATGTAACAATCAAAGTATCTGTTACCGTATTCGCTCCCATTTAAATCAAAACAAAATCTCAGTAAACAGTTAGGACTTAAAGAAAATCGGAAATCTTGACATAGTGTATAGTGACCTATTTTAACCTGGATGTCATTACTTAAGACTCAAACTTATAAAAACATAGCTGTAGACAGCTTGTCATATATAGTCGCAATATGTTAATGTTTTCCCAACAGTTGGCTAAAACAGTTTTCCATCAGTTGTGAATTTTGATTGGACATCTTGCTTTCAGAAACGCCAGTGGATGTGCTTAGCTGCCTAGTAAGCGATAGTTTACTGCCGTATTTTAAACTCAACATCAATGACATCAATTAATTTATTTTTCAACTTATGAACTAGTATCAGACTGCATACCACAACGTATGAAAAAAAAAAAAACTCCGTTATTTTGGATATTGTTGAAAGCAAATGTATTTATACCATAAATGCTGAGAGAGCTGTAGTTTTTTCATGAATGATATAAAGAGCGGATCCGTTGTGGATTTTTCTTTTTATTAATACGGAGTGATACAACATTTCTTTTAGCGGATACTACATTTTGATGCGATTTGTTTTCGAGATACCGTTTCTTTGGAAATTGTTATGAGATCAAATGTTACTGAATTGAACAGAAAAAGTTATCATCTTACCTATGTTGCACAGCAGACGTAGCATTCTATTACAATTTTCGAACGATAAGACATTATTTTGAAGTATACCACAATATCCCGGATCATGGTTTGGCTGCATAAAAAGAAAGGTATTTATAATCTTTCAGCAGATAGTATTATATATTCAGTGACGATTTATAACATATAACTGAAACATACAAACAATAAACTGATAGAATATAGAGGGGAATACAAGGTTGAAACATTCAATTAAAGACAAGATCTGATTATCGGAATCAGCAATTATAACTTATAACATGTGTTCACCAAAGGTGACAAACAGCAATATGAAGTTCATAAACATTTATCTTGCGAAGACAAATCCAAGAGGACACAATATATTGGGACCAGTGTTTATCTCATGCAAGCAAATTCCTTGAACTTCCTCGAGAATAGTTAAACAAAACCTTATTTTCTATTTCTACTGTTTGATTTTTGTATGATAGAATACCATTACTTATTATCTCTAGAGATTCTAAGCTAAAACGAAACCTTGCATATTAAAGCATATATTTGATTTTAATATCTTAACATGCACATAATTTAGACTCTTCGAACACTTTAATTTGTTGCTTATTGTAAAATCAATACCTACTCTTATTCTTTGAAAAATGACTTGTATGACACTCCCTGTCCAATAAAAGCCGCATTGACATGGATCAAGATTGAATAACAGTCCTGTGTTGATAAATGTGGCCAACTTTATGCTGTTCCTTTCACAAGATTCACTTGATCCCTTCCAGTCCATCTGACCTTGATGTGTCGTCTGAAGGTCTGACGTTAAAGAATATATAAGTTTCAGTTTCACTTGATTTAATCTCCCCTCGAAATTTTCACTCATTGTTTACGAATTTTGAGCCAAGTTCCGGAACTAGGTCAACTGAATATACAATGTTGCAATCATGACTTGTTTACTGCGTTTTTATCAGGTCAAAACAGAAAACTGAATTTTCGAAAACAATGTCAAATCCAGTGAATAAAATCATCATTACAATAACATGTAATGAAATAAAAATAAAAAAAAGAATTTAAAACTAGCAATTAAATTACATATACGTGACACATGTCGATCAATTAATCGATCCATGGATCGAGCTATTGAGAGTATTGAGCTTAATCGTCGCAGATCTTTATAATATCAAATGTAAAGATGTGTTAACTTGTATCTACCTTTATTTTATGATCAATCAAAATGATAATGCAGAAGATCACTCAAATTGCAATGTAAATCGCATTAATAAATTTGCACAAAAAATGCAGACACGCATCAGATGATAGAGGTATGAAACTCGTGTACTACATTATACAACAAATAGTTCACTTCTGTAAATATTTCAAGCAGATATAACAATGTGATTTTCACTGGACCAAAAGCAGGGCTTAGTTGGTGAGAAATAACTAATTATTCAGTTAATATAACGCAGGAAGCATACTTATAATCGGAATAGTACCATATTCTATAAACCACATATAAAATTCCACAATAAAAAATGAAAAACGTACCAAAATAAAAATATTTAGCAAGTAACAAAAAAGTGGTACAAAAGTTTTGAAACTCATGCAGGCATTTTGACTGAAAAGGTCAGGATAAATATTGAAATATGGTGAAGACTAATGTAAATACTGAAATTTCTAAGCTAACATGGAGTGTATCGAAGGTCAAAAAGATATTTCTACAAACTGTAAAAGTTGTTAAAAGATATCTTACGAATTGTAAAAGGGTTAGTTTTTAAAGAGAAATATTTGCATATTTATCTTTTACGAATCAGAGAACAAATACGTTATACTTAATTTAACTAAGACTGAAAGCTGTCAGACCAAATTTAAAAACAGCAAGAAGTAATTTACGCACTGTAAAACAACAGATTTCAAGTTTTAACAATATGTCTTACAAATTGTAAAAAGTAAGTATACAAATAAATATTTATTGATGTTTTAAGTGACAAACTTCCCACTCTCACCAACAAACAAAATCTCAAGGATACATAGATAGATTGCAAAAGAGGATGTAAAAAATGTTTTGTTTTTTTTTTTTGTTTCGGTAAAATGAATCAACACTTTTGCTTTCTAACTCAACATTTGTGAATCACGATGCCTCATGAAACATTAGCTACGAATAGGGACAATTGAAGCACGTTTCTTCCTCTTAATTTACAAAACATGAGCGTATTTACAAGGTTTGAAAACCTTGTGGAGTCAGACTAGACTTTCAGCGTCATGGATACACTACGGTAGTGTGCTAAGAGCAATACAGTAATAATGTTTATAAACCCACCTTGCTATCTTATAACGATTCTAGATTACTCATGATCGAAACAATTCGCTAAATGTTTTAAGGGAATTCAAGGCTTCTTTGATGAAGAACACACACACGCATACATCTTCCCCCGCCCCCCCAATGTAGTTTGATCCTTTCAATTTCTCAGTATCGAATTGAGTAGTTACATTGTTTCTTCTCATAAAATCGATGATATAGGTTTCAAGAGGTGATAATAAGAAATTTGAAAATAAAAATTTATTTTTCAAATCTTTTCACCATAAAATTCTCATTTCTAAATTTTCATTTTCAGTTTATCAATTTCCATTTTCATTTCCAGATTTTAATGTCTAAACGTTTCAATTTTAAGTTTCATTTCCAAATATTTGCTGTTCGTTTTCGTTGGTTTCATAAATTATTTCTATTTTTAAATTTGTTGTTTTACTTTTATTTTTTTAGATCTAATTTTTTTAAATTTCATTTTCAATCTTTCATTTTCGTGTTTAAGCTTCATTTTCAATTTTACTTTCTTTTTTAATGTTAAATTTGAATGTTCATTTTGGTTGATAAATTTTCATTTTTAACTTATACTTTTGAAAATTCATTTGCAATTTTATTTTTTAATTCTTACTTCTTAATTTTATTTTGTTTTTCCTTACTACAGTGGTGATATTGTTTTAAATAAAATTGTATTTTCTGCCAAACAACAGATTGACAGAGACAGCATAACATTTTGTGTTTGAGATTGGAAACATTAAAACGGACGTAACATTGTGCTCTAAAGACATTAAACAGAGTCGAGAGAAAGGAAATTATTCAACGTTAATGGAGTGTTTGGACTCGTTAAGTAAATACTTCTCTGCCCTTGTGCAAAAATGAGAAGGTAGATTGGGATTGTTTAAGTTTAAGATTTTTTGGAAGACATATAAATACACAACCCTTTCCACTGTTTTGGTCTCTTAGAAAAGAGATGATGCACAAAATGATTGCCAAAGAAAAGAAAAAACTCCCATCCTTCCATAATAATTACCTTTTGTGTATGATAGTATGATGGATAATATGGTGTATCTAAGCGATCCGATTGCTTTGAACGCCTGAGGCATTCATGAGGAAGAAAATCATAAATACAGGAGATTTAGTTCACATTGGTAAACAAAAAATCCTGAGTGACAACGAGCGCTTAAGAAAATGAGCGCACTGTGCGAGATCAAGAGGATTCTCGATCGAAAGAAACGTATTGTGGGAGAACATCGTTTCCAAAAAGCGAAAGTTTGCTTGAAGGATATCCACTCAGTTTCGATTCTTAATTGATTTTCACAAGTGATCGACTATAATACGAAGTGGAAGCTACCATCTTGCAGTTAAACACCGCTACATTTCCATGTCACCGTTCATATTATCAAAACCACTGTGGATGTAGTTTGAAGAATGTGTCCCTAAAACTACAATCATCTTTTCATGCCACATGTTTGTGGTAGGTTGTTTCACCTGATCAGCCATTGTAAATTTCAGTTTGCAATACGGAGACAAAAGCTGTGGACTCTTTTGCTGAGCAGTTTTATTGATTACCTTCTTACTCATCTTTCTTTGAAATACACCTGCATAAAAATTAGCGATGGTATTTCGCTAATGCCAGTAAAAACAATATCTCTGCCAATCAAAGTATCAGCCTTCATCTGAAATATTTTGGAAAGTATTATCCTTTGATAACGCAGTGTCTCTGGAGTCCAGAACCACCGAACTATTAATAATCAATTTTGCTTAACACTACCCAGTGACACTTTTAGGACGTGTTTGCCAGCAACACATTATGTTGTTTCACAATCAAATTACCTCAAGATATACAAATCAATCATAAACGATATAATAAAGTAAGTTCGGTGGAAACTATTTATCACACTCAAGACAAGAGTGTGGATAAAGACCAAACCACTTTTCTCATTGAAATATTTAAAGAACATTTAGATACGAATGATCCTATGGTTTAAGAATTCACTCGGCCAGTAACTTTGATTACCACCGAACAAAAAGAATCGACCCACGTGAAAATTCATTGCGATTGCCTCTGTATTTGCTTCACATAAATAAGTCAGTGAAATAATACAATCCAAAAATATGAATCAGATAATAAATCAATATGTTTATATTTCTTACAGCCAATATTAGTATAATTGATAGCAATGTGCTGACACATGTTATGCCATTCATGTAACTGCAGTGTTATACTTTTTGTGAAAAGTGTTTTCATTTCGTATCATTTTAGCATTTAGCTCTCTGGCATCTAATTGGTGACTATTCAGGGTAACTTCGTGTCCATTAATTATAATTCGTATAGATAGCATACTCAATCAAAATTACAAACCTGAACATCTTACCATTGTTCGATTCGCATATCCTGCTGTATGTTTCACTACATGCCTTGTGCCAGTACCGTATGGAACAGTTTTGTTGGATTTCAACAGCTATGCATCTGTGCCTGCTAGTCAGTGGATATTGTCTGAAATCTGTTAAATAAAGCTAAAAGTGACTACTTTCTTTATTTTATGAACTTACGTAACTACAAAGTTGATGTTAGTTAATACTCTTTTCCCGCACAAGGTGTTATCAAGTGAGATTTGTTGTCGAGAAGGGGCGTGTCATGAAGAAATGGAATAAAATATCTTCTGCAATAAAATGTTATCTGACTCGCCCAGAACATATAAACAAATATCATGAGTAGACTTAGTAATGAAGTTAAATAACATCAAGGCATAATGTTTATTTGCATGTTTTGTTAAACATATTCAAGTAATGTTAAGAGATCACTTACTTATGCTAGGTATACTTTAGGGTATGAAATTTGTATATTGTCTTGCATCTTCGGTGGACTCGAAGTTTTGGCGCAATACAATTTTGGATGAAAAATACAAAGTCTCTCGACGTTTTGTCTTTATTCCTGGATGTCGATATTCTTTCACCTCTCAGTTTCAAGGATTTTTCGTAAAGGGCACAGCAGATATTATCACGGAAACGGACTACTCTGCACTGCTTTTCAACATCATTTCCATAAGTATTATAAACCATTTTATACATGCTTTAGAGAATTGTTCTAGGGAAAATACTGTTATACTTACAAGTCTCAGGATAAGGAACAACGATGTAACTTGCAGCAACCCATAAATCTTCAGCGAATATTTCTTGTGGAAACAGATGCACATCAAATGATGTTTCATCAGGCTTGAAAAGTGTTCCATTTGACCATTTGCACGCCTCATCAGCAAGGGACCATACCACGTTAGATTGAGCTAGAAATATTTTACCTGCGACCATACAACAAAAACATGATATTTTATCTTAACCAAAAATATTAAAACGACTATTAAAGGTTGCAAATATTTGTCATTAGTTAAGACAGGATCAGTGAAACTTAGTAGGTGGCAATTGTTGTTGTAGGAGGTTTAACGACGTTTCTCACCTCATGATTGGTTATAATTTTATTAATATTACTTCCTTGTTCAAACACATAAACACATACAGAAATATATACATTCGGATAGATACATATCCCTCTGTCTAAAACTGCTCTCAGATGTAATAAAGATCAGAGAAGTTTCTGTGGTGCATATACCTCTATTATGTAATCTATGAACATAAAACCTTCACTGGATTTATAGTATTGAGAGTTGTATTGATAACTGGTCGTGAAGTTATCTATTCCCCGTGTGTTGGTAAAATACACTGTAAGTGGGTAGAATCTTTTCCTCCATGATGGTACTGGGGTAGAAGGGATACTTGTAAAAGTGATCTATTTTATTTTTGACTGATAAAGGCATGGGGGACCTTCAGTAATAGTCATTACATCGCTAAGTCAAAGGGCAGACGAATACGTCTTTATGGTGTGGTTCCAATAGCATCAATAACCTGTTGTTCTATGATCTTCTGTGTGAGGATTGCGGTCCTAGTTCCTGCCCCATATTATTGAACGGGCTTGAGTTCAATCGGTCTAAAATGGAAGCTCTGCTTTGCACACGTCCTAGGTGGTGGATATCGCTTTCTGAATGGGAATCTCGAAAGGACGATGCATTATTTAAGGGTGTGTTGTGCTACAGATGCATAGGAATCTATGCGGTTTGCAAGTTTCGTCATTCTCATGACATTACTGGTAGTGACATCAAAGTGTCTGTTGCTATCTACTGCCTCCTAGGCATGCCATGAAGCTTGCAGCACAGGAAATAACATGTGTCTTAGCATTATGCAGTTTTCTGGCTGGAATTAAATCTTCTTGTCCTGTTTCTGTATCTATATTGCACAGCTGCAACTCTCTCTGTCCTCTCGTCCTCATTCTCTCTCTCTCTCTCTCTCTCTCTCTCTCTCTCTCTCTCTCTCTCTCTCTCTCTCTCTATATATATATATATATATATATATATATATATATATATATATATATATGGATATGTTATGTTCTGATATAATAAGTTGATATAGAGGGTCTGGTATCAAATACAAAAGTAGAATTGTTCATTAAGGAAAGAAAAATGGTTTCTGTTCCTTGCGATAATCCATGGATTACAGATGCTTGGGTAGTTTTGCTTGTTATGCCATCATATTCAAGCTTGTCAGTTGCCTTTAGAAGTCACATAATTTCAGCAAGATCACATATTTTGGTTACACTGAAAAGGATTCTGTACATTATCGTGAAGAGCTTGTTTTTCTAAGAGCAGTTGGATTTGAATCCATGTTGAGTTTCACAATGTACGCTTTGTTTATCAGTAGGCTTCATGACTTTGCCAATGAAATATTTTAAACGACTTAGGAGACAAATGACATCAAATAATAGGATGGCAATCAGATATGAGATGCTCCTTGCTTTATTTGAGGATTGCTACTATGTTTCAATTCTTCTAGTCAGAGGGCGGGTTCACAGCTGTCTACAATAATACCGCCAGGATTGGTAAAGGTTGGCATTATTCATCAACAGCAGCTTTTGTAGATTAAGGATGGGATGCATTTTGGACCAGTGTCATTGTGTACACTGTAGCAGCAGACCATATGCACAGAACGTGAAAAAAGTTAAAAGTATCACTATTTCGATATCGCTGGCAAGGAAACGAACTAGAAGAAACCAGATGATCAGTTTCGTGAAAGAAACATACTTTGTGTAAGCTACAATTAATTTAGATGACTGAAATAAATCCATCATTTGAATGGAAGGAATGTTAAAGGTCACTGGCCGCCTATATTGTACAAATGTATGATATTATTATAGTCATAAATAACGCACTTGTTATGTACACACACCACAAAAATGTTTAATTAGACTTAAAAGTCCGCTTTTTTAATCAAACAATTATTCGGCAATCACCGTCAGCAATCGGTAATTTCCACGTGCCGAAAACGGATATGACGTACATTTATCCCTTCTATTCAGCATAGCCATTCAGGTGTTTAATTTCCCCACGTAAAGGTCTACGTGATATATCATACGATAGTGCTTTTGTAAAGCAAATATAGTGCACTGTGTTGCATATGGATGCAACCAAAAGAGAGATGATGGGACAAAAGGGTTCTTTCTTTTTCCGAAAGACCCTGTTTATCAGAAAAGAAAAGTGGATTGTAGCTGTGGGATCGAATAGGGTGAGGGATGGAATATATATATATATATATATATATATATATATATATATATATATATATATATATATATATATATATATGTATGAGAAAAGGTTTTTTTGACAATTTTTATACGTTGTAAAATAAAATAGGTTTTAGGACATAAATGAACAAATTTAAGCAAACTAAACTATCTTTATATTCCATTAAAGAAAATAATCATACTTCCTAACGTACATTATGTATGAGAGAAAACAGAAACTGACATATCTTCCTCATTCTAATTAAAATATTTATATACATTTATTTTTTATGATAGAAAATATAAGCATCTGCACAACGACATTCTCAATTTAAGTCTTCCGGTCAAATTATCAATATTGACTTATAAAACAATAATACTTAACTGATAATATTCTACGAAATACGTATACATTTTTCGCAGAGTAGCGTACATGAGATATTACAACATATATATTTGATTTTAAGTTTTAGGTTGTAACACTGCTGCATATTATACACACTCGATTACACATGAGAGAGAGAGAGAGAGAGAGAGAGAGAGAGAGAGAGAGAGAGAGAGAGAGAGAGAGAGTGTGTAATGTTGAGCATCTTGTCGGTGTTTAGTTGCTGCAATATGAAGCTTGTAGGTTGTACCACTGCTGCATATTATACACACTCGATAGAGAGAGAGAGAGAGAGAGAGAGAGAGAGAGAGAGAGAGAGAGAGACTAATGCTGAGTATTTTGTCAATGTTTAGTTGCTGCAATATGAAGCTCTTACCAGTTAATATTATTGTTTGTTTTTATTTTTCAAGTTGATGTCTAAGTATGTGCGCGCGTAAACTGAAAGCTTTTCATTAGTAGTCAATATCGTCAATCATATTTACTCCATTATTCCATATACATAAGAAAGGAAATATTTTTGTGTTGAATTTGTGTCCGCCCCCTCCCCGCACGGTACAATAAATTAGATAAACAAACGCTTATTTGAAAAAAAAAAACGAAAGAAACTAACATTTAATTGTTATCATTTATTGCTTCTTTTTTCATCTTGCGAAAGTTTAAAAAAATATATCCACTAACTCCGTATTTGTAGCGGATGCCGGCTGGCGCATAGATCATTTCTGCAGTGTGTATCGCTTATGTCAAATAACAAAATCACAAAAGAGACGAGAATATCAGCCGATTGCTTGAATGCACCTGCCATTCATACCGCATGATATACGTTATAAGGTGCAACATGAACAAGATTGCATTGTATCCAGGTTAACTATACGACAGTATCTCACAAATAAAAATCATTATTTTAAAATACATTCACTGTGAGTGAAATGATAATCCTTTCGATCGCATGGGTTACAAAAGTATTATTAAAGCAAGTTATTGCTGTGTATACTATGTACTCTGCAAATATCAACGATGATTACATATGGCAAACAAATAGAAGCTCGCGTGATAAATAAACATAACTGGCAGCGAGCAATAAACTCCGTGCTTAAAAGTACCGAGAAGAAATCAGATACAAAGGATATTTTATTACAGAGCAAGCCAACCCATACTGACTTTGGATTCGTTTAAGTGTGCCGATTTTTTTATGAAGTCGTCCGACATAAGGAAGCCAACTTTGGTTTCTTTGGATTCTTTTAAGTGTGCCGATTTATTTTTTATTTTACAAAGTTGGCCGAAATAGGGAAGCCATAATTCGTTCGTTTTTACCGGTATTAACGGGAATTTTGAAAATAAATTGAAACAATGGAACAGTTTTGAAAACGACACAATCGAGTGCGTCGTGCAAGCGCATAAATATAAGGATGAACAGTAAATTAGTTTTCAATAGGTTCATCTAAATGTTCCCTATACATAGTTTGCAGTGTTTTATTTTTCGACAACAAGAAGCATGTACTTCGTCTTGTGGGGATAAATGTACGTCATTTCCAGAAGGCGTCCTTTAGGTGGGAAATCTTAGCTAAGGGGAAGTAACAGCGTTGTATATTTCTATTTCGAATAATTAGATTATTATTTCTTATTTACACTTGATATTTTTTCATTCTTTTTGTTTGAGCATAACTACTTTTAATCATGTAATGAAAATCTGATGTAGAAGGAGAAATGTTGAAGTATGTCCGGTGACCTAGATGGGCAGCTATTGTAAAAGAAACATTAATTCATGCTGCCTAAATATTAAGAGTAGGAATACTTACAGGACACTGCATTTGTATGGGAAAAGATGAAAGAGTTTTTTTATTAGTGATACTGCACGACCTTAGTCTGCAGTATATTCAAAAGAAACAAGTTCATATTTTCCCGTAAAAATGCAGTACCCTTTTTATTATATACTCATTTAGTTCTCCTACCTACGGCTTAATAATAAAGAAATACTCTAGAAGAAAAAAAATAATTGAATGTATGCTGTAGTTAGAAATGAATACACATCATGGATTCAAATATACACAGTAATAACTTTACGGCGCACATAGCACCGCCCAGAGACCTTTGAACATCTTCGCACGCTCGACATTAACTTAAAAATTCTAGTTTTAGTCTACTTAAATTTCACATTTAGAGTCATATTTTTGAATGAATGTGCATTGGAGAAAAGATCTTTTCCATTTGGTCTGGGGTGGATGGATTATTATGTTGATCCAACTCGATTCGGATTTTCTGCTTATTATGGACATGATGTATTGGGTCAATTCAGTACAGTAGGGAGAATGTGATTTCAGTTGGAAATGTAGTCGAAGTTCCAGTACAGGTTTGGTGTCTGATTTTGCAGGGCACGGGTAATGTCGTTCAGATTTGCAGAACTAACCAAGAAAGTATACTTCGAGCAAATTCAAGATGTATAAATGTAGGTATATTTATTAGCATTCTTATTACCAGCTAAAGAAGACGCATGTATATGCCCTGTCATTTGCATCTCACTGATGGTGGGACCCCAGCTATGAACTGTGTCATACAGTGTATGTCTTCTATCGCGAGCGTAACATTGTATCAAAATAGTTAAACGGGGAACATCAAAGCAGCTGTTCTGTGACAGTTCATTTAGCCTGCGGAAATAATGCTGTTTCGTCGTCTTGGCTTATTGACTCATACGTTTTTACCAAAACCTTTACTTGCCTTTTTTCTCGAACTTAGTATTTTGACTGATCTGTAAAATGGTATGTCTCTGATAGATATGCGATAGCCCTTGACTTCAATATGCTTTTTATGCAATATTTGTTTTTGTATAGATTCTTGAGAGCACTGGTCATAATCTGAATCATAATCTTTGCAAAAGTTACCAACATTTCTCCTAAATAACTGTTTCAATGATCAGAATGGTATTATCAATTACTGCGACTCTCACGTTTGTTGTTGACATTGTTGTTCATTCCTTTGCTTGTTTGACAGTTTCGTTTCTGATTCAGTGAACTCATCAGCATCGTTAACTTTATCATGTGTAATTTCAAATGGATGAATCATCTTGTGTAGGTCATTCACAAACAAATCTAATCTGTCAAAACCTAAAGCGTCTACTACATGGGTGTACAATGATTGTTTAAAAAGTAGTTACTAATAATACACTATGCTATGTTTAAGCACTCGTGTCGTGCAGTATATAAGGTGTTCAGTATCATAAGATACTGCACAATTCTAAGAATGTAAACCTAACGGAGAAGAAACTTAGCATATAATAATTAATTTTATTGCCCAATACCTAGTTTGAATGTTACATATTACAGTGTTCTCCATATATGCATTCTAAACTGATATTGATAAAATATGCAAATAAGTCTCATTTTGTATGCGAGAGATACACAATAAAAATGTTTATTAACTGCAACTTGTAACCAGTATGCCTTACGGTACAAATCCGTTAAAGCTGTAACTTTCAGCGAAAGTCTGCGGTGTTATTTCAGTTTCAAAAGTATCAAACAACCCTTTCGCTCGACCTGTTCAATTGTGGAATGATATTTATGGAACTTGTTTAAAGTTCTAAGCAAATAGCACATTGTATGATCCAAATCATTTTTGCCTTCTCGATCAAGACTCAACCAAACACTACATTACTTGCATCAACAGACAGTTTAAATGATTGACTGGAATTCCAGCGTTTAATGAGCATGATAATATCTGACCTAGATAATTTTGACTGATACATCGATGACGTCTTCAAAAATGATATCTGGAAAGATCATTAGGGAACCTTTCGGAAATTCTTTAATAGACTCAGTGGAGGAAATCTGACAATTATTTTAGGTAACCATGAGTTTTGCTGTGTGTGTATTACTTATGGGTGTGTACAAGAGGAATATCGACATTTTGTGAGACACGGACAAGTTAAACCTGAGTTAAGGTCATTCCTGTTTCTGATTTCTCATTGTCAAATCAGTAAAATGCAACTGATGCGATTGTCTGGGTATGAATGAATGCATTTGCTCAAACCATTCAATAACTGATGATACACTGACCATCTTGGTCAGTAAGAAATCCACTTTTCGTTGGTCTGACAAATGTCTATAGGTACACCATTTCATGCTCAGAGGAAGGTTTATTGACAAATTAAATTTTGCTACTCAAGGAATAATCATTAGCTGAATGAACCGCATATTCCAAAGTGTCCACCTTTTGTTCATCAAGATCAACCTTGACATCACTTTGGATGTACTTCTTGAACTCTTCAAGTACCATGAGCTGTCTGAGATTATCATAAGTATTATCAATCTTCTTGGATGAGCACAACCTATAAACGAGCAATTCATTATTCCTTGCCAATTCGACATAGGTTTGTCCAATTTCTTTTCAAAATTACTAAACCTTGTGTCTATATTCCCCAGGTACATACTCATAACCATACAATATATTTTCCTTAACCACATCATAATCACCACTATGCTGTACCAACAGTAAATTGAAACTTCATGGTCTTTCCAAATACATGCAGTTTGTTATAACAAAGCCCAATGCTCACTTGGCAAATTCAAGTTTTCAGCAATTTTCCCAATGAGAAGAAAGTATTAATCTACCCCTTTTTCTTGTAATAGGGGTACTAACCTAATTTTTCTGGCAACATCATAACCTGTACTTATTTATAAAGGGGAGCAGATTCATGTGCCTGCCAGTTCTAATTCTCTTAATCGTTATTGCATTTCCATTTCCTCTTTTTATTGCCCTCTGCATCTACATTTACCTCTATTATTGTTCTATCTGCCGATCGCTTTTCTCTTTCTACATTTGCATCTCTCTCTCTCTCTCTCTCTCTCTCTCTCTCTCTCTCTCTCTCTCTCTCTCTCTCTCTCTCTCTCTCTCTGAATTTTGATTTCTTTCTTCTCACTGTTTCCTCATCTACGGCTCCGAGGGGCCGAGTGCTCTAAAGCGTTCACCGTTACGGATCACTGCTATCTCACCTCTGCGTGGGTTCGAGTCTCGGATTCGGCCAATGTGGGTATGTGAGAAAGCTTGCCAGTAGCTTCTCTTGGGTCGGTGGTTCTTTCCGGGATTTTCCAGGGTTCTTCCGCTACCATTTATACTGGTCGCCATGTATAGCCTATCTTGTGTTGAAAATCTTTGTTTTTCGCTGTAATTCCTAGTATCAAAATAATGTCGTCAGGAATTTAGGTTGGGAGTAAGATGGGATATGCATCTTGCCATTCTTATTGAGTGCTGCTATATTGCCATTCATGGAGTTAAATGGAGGCCTCACCGCAATAAATGCAGAACGGACTAAGATGTGTGTTATTCATTACCAGCAGTTTTTGCAGATGATTGGTGAGATGCAGTCTAAACCAGTGGTATTGTGTACACTATAAGTACCAAAAATATGTACAACTCTAAATCGATTCAGCATAACCATTCGACTTTGTTGACAAAGAAACGAAATAACACAAATCAGCCGATCCATTGTTGAAAGGAGAGTGATAAATAATTTTCACAAACAACAACAATTTGTTTTGCTGAAATTTGATCAAATGAAAAGAGTCTTGAATTTAAATGAACAGGAACGCGAAAATACCGATTCAGCAAAACTATATAAGTTTCATCCAAACTAAAACAGAGTACCAGTAATGACGGGCCAATTTTCATTTTATGTCAGCATTATTGTGGTACGTTGATGGCACGAAGGCATGAACATTATTTGTTCATTCAGAATTTGCGGGAGTTTAGGATCTTCAAAAGGTATTTACTGTTGTGTTCCGATTTAGAATTAAAGTTATATTTCTTTTTCTTGACCTTCCAAAAGAATAAAATATAGTGTTGAACTTGTACATAAAATATTTGAATATGGGAAAATATTTTGGCGGGTCCATAAAGGAGTCCTGCCACTTCAACACAAAGATAATCGATAATATGCTTTCGAAAAATGCTCACTTGCTGGACCTGTCCGCTTTTTAGACCATAATACCAACATTCGCTTCCCTTCCGTTCACCCACTCAAAAATACACACTGACCTACACAATGAACAGTGACCGAATGACCAAAAAACACCAACAGCTAGATATATGGTTTGACTTCTTCCTAAGGGTCAATTTATAAAAGTTCCTTACAATGATTGAAAATATCAATGTAATTTTAAAGTCTGTTCATTTCATCTTCATCCTGTTTAGGAACTACCAAAAGTGACAGAAAACAAAAATATCTTCCTGCAGACGAATACCCTGTTGCCACATACCACCCATATTTTGACAGCATTTTTAAGTGGAAAGATCAATTTTGATTTACCGTAGAATAAACTTAAAAATCCGTTGATTTAAAAACTATGATGACCTATCTCGAGTTAATACTGTCTTGTTTTTGATTACCCATTCAAACTCGTCACCTAGAACCACAGGGACCAACCATTGAAAATGGACAGAACACATATGCATTTAATTTGTTTAGAAATTAACTAATATACCAAATTAAACAACGAACCAATCAAGAAGAGGATGCTTTGTGCTATAACCTTGTTATGGTACCAGGCAGATATTGGATCTAGGATTGGGTGTCAGTAGTAATTGGGGCCACTATACCGTCAATGGGAATGTCCATACAAAACCCTCCTGGGCCACTATAGCGTCAAAATTTATAGCGTCAATGGGAATTAGCATTACAAGACCCACTGGACCACTATAGCGTCAAACTTTACCCTGGGCCACCATAGCGTCAAGGAAAAGTTAAAGATAGGTTGGGTTTTGTATAGGGACAATAGGGGTGGAACTCGATAGACATAGACATATGACACATACATAGATTTATGAACATAAATCTATCACACATAAAATATAAAATCGACTAAAAATCGACTTCGTTTCTAGGCAAGAGACAGTAAACCTTTTCGAGGTAATGAAGTAGCCCTGAAAAGGGCCTTTGGGTTCTTCTATTATCTCCACTTCTTCCATCATCTCCTCACTTTATTATTCCTTTCTTCTTGTTCTTTTCATTCTCTGGCATCCAGTCAGGATGTCCCATGGATCTAAACTTTTCCTGCACTTCGATTCAGTTTTGATTCAGTCTGTCAGAGTCTTTTTTCTTTCTGTTTTCTTATTTCTTTCTCTCCTTAGCCCAGGTATCTTTTATCTTCTTCACTTCCTCTTCCAGCACCTTTCCAAACATTTCTCCTGCTTTCTTTAATTGGTCTAATCCCTACTTCACAAAAGATCACTCTGTGAAATTCACTATTTGTTCTAGAAAGTACCTCACTTTGATCACGCCATGAAAGGCCTGCTTCAATGTTCCTACTGTCACATACTTAAGCTTAATAAAGCATCTTAACTTTTCTACTTCCTCCTCTATCATATCTTTAACCAGATCCCTTCATACTTTCAGCCTGGTCACTTGACTTGTCTCAAAGTCTAGGCTACCTTGATACCTCCATTCATCTTCAATCCTTTCCACTACATTGGCTGCATTTATCATCCAGTTCTTACTGACTTTCAAGTCATTGAACATATTCATTTCCAAGATGTTGATTAGTCAACGATGGGTAGCCAGACTGACGACCGCTATACTTTATATACTTGAAGCACGGATGTGAAGGAAACAGCCCTCATAATAACTTCACATATTACAAACTATCAACACAGAAGGGAAGAAAATAACCCATTATGTACCATCCACACCAATATCTACAATCCACACAGAAGGGAAAAAAGAAAAAACCCATATATACCATCCACACAGACGCTAAGAAAATAACCCATTATATACTATACACACCAACATCTACTATCCACATATAATGGAAGGGAAGAAAAAAACATATATACTATCCACACAGAAGGAAAGTAAATAATCCATTTTATACTATACACACCAATAACTACATTCCACAAAGAAGGGAAGGGAAGAGGAAAGCCCTTATCTGCTATCCACAAAGAAGGGAAGGGAAGAAAATAACTCATTATGTACTATCCACATAGGTACTCGCGCACAACAACACACATACAAGCAAACACACAAACGTACGCGCACGTATACAAGTACACAAATGCACACACACACACACACAAACTCACAAACAAACGTACGCGAACGCATACAATCACAAATACACACACACGGACACAAACAAATGTACGCGAACGCAAGCAAACACACACATCAGCAAAGGAGTTAGTGTTTATAGTCACACTACTGCACACTACACAAAAAGGCAACTTGAATAGTGTCTCTTCTCTAGAGATCTGGCTAGCCCTGATAATGGCTGTGTTTTCCAATCTCAAATGCATCCAGTTAATGACGGTACCTTCCAGACCTGGCACCACAGACACAACGGCGGCTCCAGCCCTGCTCCCAGATTACATTTGTTCTTGGCAGCGCAGAGGGAGGATGATTGGCCTCATCATCCAAGTTCTCACTTTGTGGGATAGTGAAGACTTCAATTTGTCTTCCTCTATTCCACAAGCGGTTATGATGATGATGAGGTCTCCTTATCTCCTGCCTACATTCTCTCTATAGTTCTTCGTCCCTGTTTTCCATCTGGGAGACAGCGGCTCTTGGTACCGGTACTGGTTGTGGCTGATGTTGTTGTGGCTGTGGTGTTTATGCTGGCTGTGGAGGAGTCCTCACCTCAGGCATCACCTCACACAAAGGCCTAAGCATGAGGTGAGGCAGGATCCTTTTTTCCTTTTCTTTTTTCTTTTTCCTCTCCTCCTCTTCCTAAATCCTGGCTTCCTCCTGTATCGCCTCCATAGCCAGCTCGTCAAGTAAGCGATGTCAAACTACAGGTGCATCTGAAGTTCCATAAACTTACTGATTTCTGCTCATTCTTCGTACTTGACGAATCAACGATGGGTACCCAGACTGGCGAACGCTGCCATTTATATCCCTGAAGCACGGACGTTAAAGAAAACACCCTTACACCAAACTCACAATACCACTCCACTATTCATAACATGGAACTGGCGGACCTAAAAGAAACACGTTGACGTTTTACTTACAAGCACACACACACACACACACACACACACACACTATCTAACAAGCCAGAGAAACGAAGGATTTATAGACACACTTCTATTATTTAATTTAAAACAAAAAAGTTTAGCAATTTGACTAGCATCTCTATTCTAGAGGGTTGGGTAGCCCTGAAAAGAACTGTTTTGTTCGGGGAGTTAAGGCAATTTTTTATTTTAAAAGATTGCGACCCGTATGGAAGCAGGCTTTCCTACAGGATAGGGTCTGCTTCTTCGGAAAGAGAACGAGAACTCTTTCGTGTCTACACGACAGTCCAGAAAGCCTCTGTTTCGCTCCTGTTGCTGTTGCTGCTGCTGCTGTTGTTGCTCTCTCTGCTTCTGAAGCCTATACTTCTCCGTCCATTCTTCTTGCTCTTTCTTGATTTTATCTCCGAAGAGGTCTTCTATCAGGTCTTTGACCACTGTCAACATCCTGACATTCTCTATCTAATCAGGCTTCTGTATCTGGTTTTGCCTGATACTGGTATAAATGAACGTAAGCTTCGTTCAGTTTAGCCAGTCTTGAAAGCATCTTCATTGGTTGACGAGTCAACAATGGATGGTCAGACTGGAGACTGCCCTGTTTATATGGCTCAAGCGCGGACGCGATAGAAAACATCCCTACTGGTTTTTTTTTTTTTTTTGGTTTTTTTTTTTGTAAGAACGCCATATTATCTAACTTCATGTGAGGGATAGAGAGAAATCAAAGAGCATGTATAACATTTTTTGAAAACAAACGACAGACACATTTTTGTTCAAAACACATTTTTCGTAAACAACTAACAACTAACAAATATACCATCAAGCAAATTATTTTGGACAAGGCTGACAACGTTGTGAAGTGACGTTAGATTTCCACTAATGGAACTCATTGGGCCATTGATTTACACTACGTTTCCTAGTTAGAATAAAAAACAAAAGGTATCCATAACGGTCAAAAAACCATCGATCTACTTTGTCATCGTTTCTAGAAGAGTTACGATCAAAATAAGTCACTAAACGTTCCAAGGAATATCCAAGACTGCGATCATGAAGAAAATACACAAAACTGTGTCCACACACCATGGAATCTGTGCCTTGCAACTTCAAATTATTTAATCGTGTCGTCTGTGCATTTCGTCTCATAAAGTCGATGATGTCGTCTTCCAAAGGGGGTAATCCATACGAATCAAAATAATCCACACAGTCCTCTTTAGGAAAGTAGACTGCGACCCAGTGGGTTCCAGGGAGATGACTGTCGTCCGTGTTGATGATATAAGCTTGATGGCCTTGAGGTTTGCGATGAGGAAGTTCATCTTTAGCACACACGACAGGATTTCAAGAAGCAGTGTACGAACTGATGTTCAAAACCTAATAAAAGTTCGCAGGTGTCCATTTTTGTTTTGTTGTTTTTCACAGGAGATGGTAAGTCATCAATTCAATTATGTGACTTTTTGCTTGAAAATATATGGCAAGTAACCGTTTCTTCGCCTCGTCTCCGCACTCTGAGGCAAGTGAGGTTCGATGCGATAGATCTCCACAGTAGTCAATGGAGGAGAGGAATGATCACACAAGTCTTTATATCGCTGATGCAAAACTGCTTCTTCAGAGATGAGAGCACAAGCGTCCTCCAGATACTCGTCAAAGTTTTCTTCTTGACTCATCATCAAACATTTATCGTGTTGAATTTGACTGTATCCTCCCATTCCATTTCCAAAGATTCTCCATTGTTCAAAGAGGGATTACAGTCTTCCATAGCTTCTAATAGTCTAGAATAACGTCTCTCCAACCGTTGATTTCTATCGTATTATCTAATTCGGCATACAAGATAACATTCGCCGTCTCGGCGAGAGCTTCAGCAAACTGGAGTTCCACACGAAGCTGACCAGATTTTATAGTGTGGAAAAGTCCCTCGTCGCTGCCATGGTATGGAGTGAAATCAAAGGCCCACAAAGTGTAACCTCCTGCATAATCTTCGTACGAAATGCCGTGCACTTCGTCTTCCTTTTTGGTCACGAGTTGTAAATCGTCAAGCAAACCTTTCCTTTTAACACTTCTCCGTTCATGTCTTCCTATCTATAGGCGGCAGGATGACGACCACGCACTCGTTCAGTGACACGAACCAATTCGCTGGTCCATTTGGGTAAATAACCTTTGTCGAAAGTGCGTTTGGTTTTGCCAATGCGCACCCAATCTCCTGCTGACAACACTCCACCTTTGTTGAGAACATTCACCATCGGGGACGTACCCAAAAGGTGCTCAAAGACGGCAACTTCATTGTCGGGAGTCACTTCTTGGGGGGCATGCCGATGCTCCGATGGTAAGACTGGTTGTACTCTTGGACCAGGTGCGGCAAGACGTCGATGTACTTGAGAGTGTGTTGATGCGTAAAATATTTCCTCATGCGTTCTTTCAAGGTGAGGAGCAAACGTTCCACGATGCTGGCTTTGGTTTCTGCATTGTCGGTGGTAAAAAAAAAAATTAATGTCTCCTTACTTTATTTCTTTCTCGACAGCTTCGTTCAGCAATTTGGTGCCTTTGCCGGTTTTCCATCCAAGAGGGTGACGACCACTTTGTTTTAACACCAGTTTCAGGGCTTGCACTAACTCAGTGCTCGATTTGGATGTCAATGGCACGACGCAGGCGAATTAGATAAAGACACCGATGGCACAAAACAAATACTTGTAGCCATTATTGTAGGTGGCCATATGAGAGACATCGGCTAATCTTGCCATTGATGGTCGATGCCCTCCACTCCGGCGCGACTTCTGGAAAATTTTCGTCGAATGGGTTTGTGTAAAATGTACGTGGCTTGTTCTTATAGCCATCGTTACACCTGAGGTAAACGAACACTTTTCAGTCGGGTTTTGGCAGCGCGATACAATTTCTGAACTGCTCCTTAACCTGCAGGATGGGCTACGTCGTAGTAAATGCTAGCTGACACGTTCTCAATCAGAAAATGGTTTTTAATAAGTCACCTACTCCTCGCTGATACTATTCTGAATGGGGCGAAGTGGTGGTTTTGAAACGGCTTTACGTGTCCGATGTTCCACGGGACTAGAAGTTGAAGGTATTGGTGGTGTTGGTAATGGGATGGCTTTGGTCTTTTTTTTTCCTTTTTTTCACTTCTGGTTTCCCTTCGTACCTTTTGACTTCTGTCCAAGGAGGTATGGACATAATCTTTTAACCTAAGCCTTGAGTTCTTCTCGTTCGGGTGTGGGGGAAGGGGTCAACAAGAAGGCTCCAATCTTACTTGGGATGGAAGCTTCCGACCGTGTTTGAAAGACTTATCGTGCCTCTTCTTCCTCACGCATCCGTGGGGCCGCGCCTGTCTTGACCACTATGGTTGATGGTGGCGGTGATGGACTTTTTATTAGGATCTTAAAATCTTTTAGAGTTGGTAGAGCTGTTTCGGCTAAAGCTTTCTAGTGAAAGAGTTGAAGTCATTGTAACATCTGACCGTACCGTTGCGATTTTTCCGTTTGTGACAAATCGCTGCGATCCGTAAACGATTGCAATTTGTGTTGTAACTGAGACGTCTCGGTCAAATGAGGATTGGGAGGTAAATGCGGGGTCCGTTTTTCTTGCCAATGATGGTATTCCATCCATCGTTTGTAAGGCACTAAAGTCAATATTCGTCCTTCCATCTGATTTCAATGGTCACGTCTGGGACTCCAGAATCCTCCTTTTATCCTTGCTGTCTTTGAGCCAATAGTTGCATAGTAGCACTTGCGAGTGATATAATCGCTGGGACTAATGTAGCTATTAGCAAGGTTTCTAGCAACAGGTGTACAAATCCTCCGTGTTGTACCAATATCTTTTTCTGTTGACGGAAGTGTATTTTCTTTTTGAACCATTTGACGAAGAACGTGTCGATGCTTAGCTAAGCATTCTCTCTGCTGTGGAGACAAAGGTATCGCCCATTTCAAGACATTCAGACAACAATCGCACACGGTATCGATGACGCCTTTGCAAGCAGTTTGAATCATTTGTTTTCGTATGGGCGGAGGGGCTTTGGACAGGACGGACATCACGTCCCAATGTTTTGCTAAACAGGGAGGAGGTCCTTTCCTTTTCTTTCCTTTGGGGGTAGAAGAGGGATGGTTTCTGGCGGGGGTGAAATATTTGGTTGATTGTTTGCTCCGGGGCACACACCAAAAATACACTGACATCGATAACTTGGCACACACCCTTTTATCTTTTTTTGGACTATCGCTTTGTCAAAACTGTACCGACTTTTTCTATATCGCTAAACAATCCTCTCCATTGGTTGCTTCTCTTTCTCTTTAGACAAGTGTGTCTTTTCAGGATTAGACGTCGATGCTTGTATAAGCGTTTTTCTCGGATGACGAAATTGTCCTTTTCTTTTCTCTTTTCCCTTTTATGCAGGAGAACGACGATGATGGTGGCGTGCAATTCTTTGAGGGAACATCTATGGGCTTTCAGGAACACAAAATACACTGAAGTCCATGGCTTGACATGCGTGCTTTTATCTTATTTTTTGGAGGTGCATTTTTGGGTTAATTAATTTTGGAAACTCAAACTCTTTGAACGCATCTTGTATCAATGGACCGGCAAAAAAGTCTTCCATTTGCTTGCTCCTCCTCTTGCTTGGACGATGGGGTCTTTTCTTTTGTTTTCACATGACGTGACTCTCCTTTTCTCTTTCCTTTCTCTTTCTTTAGAGGAGAACGACAATGGCGGTAATTGTGTGCACTTCTTCGAGTGGACATCTTTGGACGTTCAGGAGCAAAAGGAAAACACTGATCCCCATCGTTTTCTCCAGATCTTTTTATACTGGAATGCGTCGCCACTGATTGTCGGTTATATTTACATGGCAGTCATCAAGCGTCGCGAAGGGTTCGCAACGGACTAAATAGGGAAACTTCTTGCTTGGATAAATCCAGTATACTCTGTAACATGCCTGATCTCTCTTGGACTTTGACCTTGGGGGCAGGTACTTTGTGAGTAGCTGCCACTGCAGCTAAAGAGGAGGAGGGTGTCACCGCTGCAGGAGAAGTTCTTGGAGGCACGGGTTTCCATTGTTTTGTCAAATTAGGAAAAATGCGTGTCAAATCGGGTTTGGCTGGCATCACCAGCAACGGAGAAGTGGAAGAACTTCAAGGTACTGGAGACGCGGTCACCGTCGCTGCAGGTCGTGCTTTGAGAATGCAAGGTTGCGTCCTGGCCGAAGTGCCTCTCTTGCGGGTAGAAGCTGTTTTTGGGGACTTTTCTGAGGACTTTTATTTTTCTGAGGCTGTGTCCTGGTCTTGAAACCACTGCTCTTTTTCTTCTGGGTTAGTCGGGTAGTGGCATTTTTTCTGGGAGAACTTTAGAGGGCATTAGGATCCCACTTTAAGAGGGAGAGAATAATAGCACCTACTTGAGAACCGCTACCTCCAGGTTTCCAAATGATTTGCATTTTGGAATGAGTGTCGATGCGAGGATCTGACAGTTGCACAAGGCTACTTTGTTTGTCTAAAAAAAGCGTTTGGTTTGATGTGGAATTTGAATGATGCCTTGCAGTAATTGACGTGCTGTGACCATGAACCATCGTAAGACATCTTTGAGACTGGCTTATAAGACACGAGCACGTATTTGTGGATTTTTGTCGTGACTGATGCCATACAAGGCAAGAATTAATTGGACGGGAAGATGAGCATGAAGGGACGTCATGTTGACGATGTGTGAGACAGACCAAAATTGTCAGAGATATTGACAGACTTTTTTGTTGTTAAGTCGACGGTGATGTGTACACGATAGGCCCTCCATCTTGGGAACGAAATCGCAAATAATCGGGGGGGGGGGGATTTTAAATTCATGAGTAAATAGGCGTGTGGTATTTGAGTGGCATCGTCGTACGCATGAGTCAGCTATGGCGTTCCTAACTCTTTGGCTAAGACTTGCATTTGCGATTTATCTCTATGGCTTATAAACATGACCACTCAATGAGCATTGAGACTGATGGTGCGATGAGATTTACTTTGTTGAAACAAATTTTGGTGATGTAAATGACATTGGCATTACGATGATGCCCTTTGCGCGTAAACCACAGTTTAATTTCTTCTTCGCCTTCTAACATGTCTTCAAAGATGATCAGGTGTGTTCGACTGGGGGTCAGACACGATCCCGTCGCCTTCGCCAGGAATGCCTTCCACAAGCACGATGGAATCGCCTTGACTTTCTCAGAGAAGGCTGTACGCCGATTGCCACACTCCGTTGAGGTGGACGATCGATCAAATGATGTTTATGTTCGATGAAACGTTTGACAAATTCGGTTTTTTCTTAATCGCTGGGTGCAGCAATTAACATGCTAAAGGGATGGCGAAGATACAAGGCCTCCCAACTGGCAAGATATAAGTTTTCGTCGATGACTTTGAAGTGGAGGAAGAGGGAGCAGAGAAAGCAGAGGTAGCCATAGTTCAGGGAATGTCACTTTTGACAGGAAGGCAGACAAGACAACAGTTTTTATACTTTTTTCAGGACACGCTTATTGCAGACTTTAAATGTGAACACGAAAGACAAAAAATACATAAAAGCCAAATGGTTAAGTACATGGATAAAATACAAATCAAAACGATCGAAGTTGAATATAAACAAGTCTCTGTGCAACAGTTTTGGTGACGAAGGTGTGGTGTCCTAAGGGACAGTTTGTAATGTTCTTAGAGTATCTACCCTTGGCACAGTCACACAGGGGTCCTCCCGGAATGGTCTTTAGGGATGTTCATGTCGATAACGGTCCTGTCCTGAAGGGAGTGGTTTTCCTCTGTGTACTACTGTTAACACAGGCTAAAAAGTTACTTTTTTCACAGGACGCTTTAAGCTCACTTTTTCCTTTGAATGCATAACACAAATCTTGGGCATAGTCAGCCACTTCTTTTGTCCAAGCCTCGAAACCCCAACTTTTCCAGTTACGTAGATCTATCCAGCGAGGCTGTAAGTCACAATCTACACAGACATCGTCGTTGAGGAATCTTTGTTTCCCGTAGAGGTCGAGAAGTATCGAGATGAAAGCGCAAGGCTTTTAACAAAAGGAGTCTCTCGTGTTCATTTATAGGTACAATGTTTTCGGTGGTATGTACTGTTCGTAAAGAGTCCACAAGGAATCAGCTGGTTAACGAAATCCCAGAATGCAAGTCACTAAGACACACCACACGTCGACCCCAATTCAATGGACACAGCCCTCGTACAATGCGATGGTAATCCTCCACAGTTTGAATACTGTCATTGATATCCTTCCATGGAATCTGTTGTATCACAACTGATAAATGTCGTGGCATAGTAGCTAGTTTTAATACCTTCTCTGGTGAAAGGTAATAAGTGTGCTTTTTGAATAGAATTGGTTTTATTTCAGTACCGCACCAAAATTGTTTAGTCACAAACTCACACACCACACGTCGTACAGAAGTTTCCTCTTGAACTAAGATTTTTTGGTGTAAAAGAGTTTGGTAATCCTCTAACTCGTCTTTTGGAATTCGGAGTCATAGGATCACCTTGTATGTAGACTGAGTAGTATACAAAACTTTATGAATCTCACGTGATTCATCAATATCTGACCAATGGAACGCTTTGAAATGAATCAATCCTCTTATACCATTCAGGTGCCAGTGGCTTCAACATCGGTGACGTAAAGGATGCAATTGATCTTTGCGTTGGACTTGTAAATTGACAAACTCTCGGTAAATGCGTTCTCTCAATTCTACAGGTAAACCACTAATGTTCTCTCGTACAGTATCCAGCGAGAGATTACTAAGGTCCCACTAAAGGCAGGTAGTGACAGTGTGAAGACCGTCGAGCATGTTCCAGGTAAGTGGAATCTTTCTGCTCCCACTGGTGACGCGACACACCGCAACTGAAGACCTTGACCTTATCCACTTCGCCTAAGTAGATAAATCCGACTCTGGTTAATTCTTCGGTGATAGGTCCTCCCAGATATTTTGGCCATTTTCCTTGGAACGTTTGAAATCGACATTCAAAGTATTGAGGCAATCGCACAGGTAAATCAATATTCTTCTTTAACAGGTTCAGTTCAATGAGGGTACGGTGACATCTGCAGGAGTTTACTCAGGGTTGGATGACATACGTTAGGTGGTAGTCGCATGCTTTCGCGTGGAGGATGACATTGACAATGAAACCGGTAAAATGAAAAGGTGAACGATAACGAGTGGCATCGCTTTCGCATCCGTCAGGTCTGACACGCACACCATCACTTTCCTTGGTAGGTATGGTAGTAGTAGTCATAGCAAAGTTCCCATGATGTGGTACTGAATAGCTGAGGTCAAAGCGTACGGCATCCCTACAATCGCAAGGCACAGTATCGCACTCGAGTTTTCTCTCGCTTGATACTTGCTGTGTAAAAGTATTCATCTTTCTCGCTTGGTGTTTGTAGTGACAATGAACTATCGGCCTTGGACGTTTTCCCTTTTTATATGCTGGCCATTTTCGGCCTGTCAGTACGGTAAAGTGAAGTGATCGGGACGCTGCTTTCGCTTCTGACACACGATATGATAGACCTTTTCCAAAGGCTGACTGACGATTTGATGTCTGGCTAAACGCTCAATCTTGTGAGGTTGGTAGGTGGTCACTTTAAAATCTCGATCCTCTCCAGACTGCAAGGCTTCTTTCAATACCCGTAAGTTCACAACTTCACTGATGCGATAATGGAAAGTCAATCCTTTCAGTTTACACTCAGTGTGCACTTCTCCTTATGGGTCCGTATGGGTCACGGTATTCGTGGCCGTAATGTTTGGGACCGCCACTAGCAAAACTAAGAATCTTGTCGTCGGGGTGCTCGTCCGTCCAGGTATCCTTCGATGACAGGGTGACGTTGACCCAGGCGATCGATGTAGATGCAACTGTCCGTGTCAAAATCCAGCACACGATCTCCTAACAGTTCTAAAGCTTCGTACAATTTTAAGCGAGCATGTACTGTCACGAAGGTCGCAATGATGACATTTCCAAATTCGTCGGCTTCTACAAAGTCCAGTTCTTCTTCGTAATTGATTAAGACCAAGTCCTCACGAACGAAGTCCATGTGTTTCATTTATTTGCTTTTGTCGTGAATTGTCTGGAAGTAGCGGGAAGGTTCTGTCAAATACACCGTCTTGGGTAAACACGGTCGTTGTGCCATTTTGCCCCGCAACCAATTCAACATCACTTTGGCAAACGATCGCCTTCCTTCGTTTTTCTCCACGTGGTCTAAAGTGATGCCTTCCTGCTCCAAGTATTTCTCTTTGAATTTCTTTTCGTCTTCGGGAGTGTGGAACTAGGAAGGATAGCCGCTGGCTTCTTGTTTCAGTTTTAAAAAGGCATCCACATAGTCTGCGAAAATGTCTTTCTGAGTGTCGTTGCCCTTGTGGTACTGTTCTATGTTGGGAAAGTGGTAAATATCGTGCACTTCAAACAGTCGGTATTCCACGCTGACCCACCTTCCCGTCAAGGCGCGTTCTTCCTGGGTGTGCTGACAAGGTTGGTCTTGGTTGCACGTTTCGGCACAAGTACGGCACAAAGGGAACATCAGTTTCCCTTGGTAATGGTAAGGTAAAACGAGATGGTATAAGTCTGTGGGAGGCAAGACTTTTCATGTAATCAGTCCTGTGTATTGTCGTATGTTTACCACGTCGATGTGTTCCGTTAGCAATTGCGGATGCCCATCGAGAAAGTGACAATATTTGCACACGTACGGATACAGCGAACACACGTCCAAGTATATGGTTTCTTTTATTTTTTTGCCTCGAAGGCTTGGTACAGCAACCAGGTGGCATTATTCCGTCTTCAGTACAAACTGTTCCGCGGGTTCAATGGGTGCACCAACTGGTAACTATCCACGATGCGTTTAAACTCCGGATCGGTTTTCAAACGGTGATCGCACTCGTGTTCCCACATTTCCACCACTTGGTATCATTGTTGTTCTAACTTCAAGCGCCTCTGACAAGTGGCCTGGTACAAGTCTTCCTTGGTATGTTGAAAAACAGATTTTTAGTGTTACGTTGAGGGTAACAGATGAGACATCCGTGAAATAAGCGCCCGTTAAATTCGTACATGATCTGAGGGTTTTTAAGTCTCTGTCATCCAATGAATACGTTCCGAAAGTACTTTCACTTCCTTCCTTGCTGGCTTGTTGGATCCATTTGTCTTCCTTGTCGCACAAGGGCTTTGATCGAGTATTGACGTTTGACAGAGTTTGTCGTTTGAGGGTTTATGACAACCAGAGTGTTTTCAGGCATGAATCGTTGGCCATGCACTAAGGAACACGCTTTGGCGATGGTGCAGGCTTCCTTCAAAGGATCTCTATGTTCCCCATGAACAGTTCTCGAAATTTTCCACAGCAACTCCGTAAAATGTCCACGTCGGAACGACAATACTTTAAACTTTTCTTCCTGAAAGTCGAAGGGTTCCTAGACATGAGAGAGGTACCAAGCGTAGAAAGCTTCTCATTGTTCGGTGCGCATGTTGTCGGAGTCTTAGTAGTGAGCATCAGGCAAATGGGGTAGAACGGCGTGTTGATTGTCTTCGGTATTGAAAAAGTGCGGGAAATAGCTTTTGGCCATTTCTGTCATTCCAATTGTTTTAGGCATTCGGCTCAAAGGCGTGGCCAGTAACTCATCGAATCTTTAAACTGCACTTATCCCACTTGCATCGAAATGATATTGGCTGCGTTCAAATTGGCTTTAGGACGTTCGGAGTTCTGTATAGTATTTGAGAAGAAATTGCTCATCGTATCCTGAGAAATTGTTAGCCATCAACCTGGCATTAAGATGGCAATATCCATAACTTTCTATGTCCTCTTGGCTCCACTTCTCGTCGATGGGGTCTAAGATCCACTTGGCGAAATAAGCCAGCGTGTTCGGTCCCCGAAATATTTTTCCACATCCTACAGGTATTTTGCTGCTGTGAGGGCAATGACTAAAGATAGGCTCTTGGATGCACTTCTCTCACGCTCGGTGAGCCATGCAGAAATTAGGAATGTGAATGCCATTCTTTTGCATGCATTTGAAATCGATAAATATTAAATTACCTATCTTCTAGTCATCTTCCTCTTGATGTTTGGGATAGCATTTTTGAAAGCAGAATTCGTGTTCCAAGTCCACGATTTGGCGACAAATGTGACATCGTTTCCTTCCGGTACATACGTGCGCCTTGGTATTATTGGTACTTATGAATTGTCCACAAGTAGGGTACAATCTCAAGAGCTGACAAGCACTTTTCTGCTGTGAACCTTGAGTTTCAAATGTAGTTGGTAACAGGTAGGGCTGACGAAAGTGCGTTGACAAGCCGGTCAATGCACCCGTTCTTGTCCTTCGTCAAGACATGGTTTAGAGGCCAAACATCCTGAGCAATTCGATCCGCAATGCTTGTGTTGCTCTCGATTGTTATAGCCATAGTTGCATTTTTCAAAATAATATCTGTATCTCAGGAATCCGTTGATACTGGTAATGGCCTCGAAATGTTTATCGTGGTGATAGACGTGAATGTATTTTCCGTCGTTGAAATCTTTGCCACGAAACAACAGAGGTCCGCGCTCTTCTTGAGGGTGTACTTTCAAGGTGTAGCGTGGAGCTAAGACGTTTTGCAATTTTTGCATTTCAGGAATGCCACAGGGTGTGTCTTTGGATATCCCAGCTTGATGTAACAGGAGTTCTGCTTTTCGTTGTTTGGCTCGGTCCGATTGTTAAATCAGTTTTCCAGGCTCTTTTCCATTCTGCAGTGTCGTTCTTGTCGGCACTCGTTCGTCCCACCACGATGGCATGGGCTAAACATTAATGTGGACAAGGCTGCGCTTGATGCTGCGAATGTCGTCTACCAATACCACCTTTTTGCGTCCTGTCGATTGGGTAAAAGAAAGGTGGGTCATGAACAGTGTCGCGTTTACATCGGTGATGTGAAACTTGTCGTTGGATTGTTGTGCGTGTTGAATCTTGTCGATGACTTTAGATGGTGTCACTTTTGAGGGGCTGCTAAACTCGATCCAAACGGGGGACTTCAGACTGTCGTGCTAAAGGAAAAGTCTCAAGCGATCGTCTTCTTTGGCTTGACATTGCTGTTTCAGTGTGGTTAACAAAGAATCCCACCCATCGGCGATGAACTCTTCTGCATTCTCCAGCGGTACGTCCGACTTGAAATCTTTAAACTTTACCGTGTACGTGTAGGCCATGGTTCTAAATTTTCTAATGGAGCGTTTGTCCGTCTCTCGAATGTGGTAGTACTTTTCAGGGTTTAGTGGTGGTGGACTTTGGTTTGGTATAGACTCTCTGGTCCTGGATTCTGGCTCACTCATGTCATCTTCAAAATCGCGAGCCTGTATTTGATCCAAGACTTCAGCTACTGTGCGAGGTGATAAGTCTTGTTTCTGTCTTTTACTTTCTTTTCCTTTCTCCACGAAATGATGCGATCGTTTTATCTTAAGCTCAAAAAGTCAAATGACTACATTTGAAACGCCATGGAGCCCTTTATATCCATGTCAGGGAAGTGCATATATAAAGGGTCAGTGTCTTCACTCCAGTTATTCATTTCACTCTCAAGCCTACCAGAACGATGGAAGAGCCAACACAGATCGAAATTCTGATCAAAGCTCTGCGAGGTGTCATATGAAGGTTTTCTTCAGACAAGCCGACAGACCACTCCCCCTCCTTTCGAATTAAAAGTCAAGATACTTGCAATATCTGTCAGAAAAAACGGCGTTGGTCTACAGAATCTCCAAACCGTCAAAAAAAAGCAAGACAGGCGTGAAAGGAGACAAACGTCAAGATGCCAGTTATCATTTTCGAGAGAAATGATATTGGTCTTCGGACTGCCCTAAGAAACAGCAGAAGGAAGAGAGGGGATCTGAACAGGAAGAAAAAGAGGTACCCTCCCAAACAGAAGAACGCAGGCACGTCAAGAAAGAAAAAAAAAAAAGAGAAGAAAAGAAGACGAGAAGAAAGTGAGGAAGAAGAGGAGACAAAACCTGTGAAAGTGAAGAAATTCACAAGAAAGGAGAGAGTGAAAAAAGACACATAAGAAGTCTAGGAAGTTTTTAGATTGTTGTGTTGACATTGGATTGTAAATTATTTTTGTGCCAGAATAGACCAGAAAGAAAAACGTAAGTGTCATTTGGTTTTGATTTTTTAGAATAATGACCTCCACTCTTGCACTCACACACGTACATAATGGGGTACAAAAGGGATTTTGAGTTTTAATTGATTTTGGCAAAAGAAGTGGGTGGTCCTGAAAAGGACCGTTGGGTGTTTGTTTTTTTATGAAAAAAAAAAACACACAAACAAACTAAGGAACGAGAAGTAATGAACTTTAACTGCCTTATCCCCATTATTACTTCTGCACCTGCAGCTGTCGATGATGTGGTAGAAATTACTAGGGTGGGTATCTCAGGCGTAGTAACAGGGTTGGGCTGTTTGGATAGGAAGGTCTTTTTCTCTTGGGTCGTATTAAAGAAGTCTGATACATTTGTTTCAGACTCCTTAACTCTGCCAAAATATCTAAGGGTACCGTCACCGTTTGACTTTCACTGTACTCCTTTTCTCCAAACCCTTTTTTTCCCTCTGTTTCTTCATCTTCCTGCCGTTTTATTCTTGCCTCTTCTTCGTCTCGCTGTCTCTGTTGAAGGAGAAAAGCTTTTTCTGCTTGTTTCTGCTGTTGCAAACATTTATCCTATTCTTCTTTCTGTCTCTGTTTAAAATCCTCGACGTGTTGTAAAGAAGGAGAAGGTGGTGAAGGTGCTGGTAACGGAACAAATTCTTGTGAAGAAGAGAGAAAATCCACTAAATCCCAATTAAAATGGACCTCTTCTGGAAGTAGGTCCGTTTTGGCTTGGTAGCCACTGCTATGCCATCACTCCTTGTCATCACGGCCGGTGTACCCCAATTCATCGTCTTCTTAGTTTCCGTCATGTTCTAACTCTGTCACATACATTCACTGCGCAGAGACGCTAGTGCACCTATATAAGGAATGTGACGTCACAGGTAGCTCTCTTCGGATTGGAAGACAGACCCCGCACTGTGACTGAATTTTGTAACGCGTGTTAGGATTGGTGAATGAATTAAATCCGTTTCGATCCGCTCTTTCTCTATAAATAACCGGGGTTCACTTCATTCCCTACACCTGTTCTCGTCACAAGATGTGGACTAACGTAGAATCGACCACCCTCCTACCGTCGATGCTGTTCCACCCGGACTATCACATGTATGTCAAATCATCATGGGCTATCACCCAGATGACTGATACTGCCCTTTGGAAACGAAGGATCTATGTGGAGACAAGGCTGTCTGAAGAGAGTTTTAATCTACGGTCCAGAGGTCAGACGAAGTTTGAGGAAGAGAAGAATATCAATGAGATGCCCTCTTTGTTAACGAAATGGTGTTAGCAAAAAAAAAAAAAAAAAAATACCACACACAAGTGCCCATTTCAGGGCTACTTCATTGCCTCGAAAAGATTTACTCTCTTGCCTAAAACTTTTTAGTCGATTTTATATTTTATATGTGATAGATTTATGTTCATAAATCTATGTATGTGTCAAATGTTTATGTCTGAGTCTATCGAATCCCATCCCTGTTTTCCCTATACAAAGCCCAACCCATCTTCAACTTTCCCTTGACGCTATAGTGGCCTAGGGTAAATTTTGACGCTATAGTGGCCGGGTTGGGTGGGTGGTGTCTTGTAATGCTAATTCCCATTGACACTATAAATTTTGAAGCTATAGTGGCCTAGGAGGGTTTTGTATGGACATTCCCATTGACGCTATGGTGGCCCCATTTACTACTGGTGTCATGTGGTAATGGATTTTACCAACACAAGTTAGGAAATCTTGCTTACAACCCACATATCAAGGCAAGACGGTGAGAAAGAGTGAATTATTTATTATGAAAATGAAAACGTGTCTGCTTTTACGAGGATCTCAGACTCCTTCATGATTTAGTTACACACTATTCTTTAAATGTTTGACTCTTTCACTGGTGCCTCAGTAGTTGTTGACAGGATTAAATTTCATTCAAAGTAAAGTACTGAAACTGATCATTGCTTTGAAACCCATGTCAACGTACACTGTTATTTTTTTATTTCTCGACTCCCTTGAAGCCTTACGTCAGGGTTTATGGGACTTCCCCTGAAATTCAACGTTCACAGGTGCATTTCTTGACAGTTTCTTTACATTACCAAAAATGAAAATGCAAATATAAAACAAGCTGAATGGACAGTGAAAATAAATTTCAATGCATTATTGACCTTTATTTAGTGCAGGGAAATTATACATCTTTTTGTAGATTTGAAAACCGTCGGAAATCCTGTATCATGTTTAACAGCTGCATCATGAACTGTAAACAAATGTTTTGCAGGGAAACGTCATGCATACATTTGCAGGAATGTTCTCATATTCCCCCTCCCCCATGCTCAGGTTAATATGGGAAAATATTATTAATGATTCATTAGTTTTGTGAAATCAATGCCGAATCCAGTACGTAATGATGCTGTCAATACAAATACAGCCGAAATGACGTCATACGATGGTTATTTTAGATGTCCGATACATATAGAAAACTGAAATGAAATTTATACAGCCGTACATGTTTATGAAATAATTAATATACTTCACATTATCCTGGTCATGATAAATTATAAAGCTACATATAAAATGTCATGCCAGCATGGTAGTCATATTCTAGGTGGAAAATAAAAGTATGTTGTAATCAATTATCTTTTCAGCATATATGTAATCCCAGTGATGTAAAAATTAATAGATCAAAATGATCACATTTACGCGAAAGAGATGGAATTTGTTTTAAATTCTCGCAAAGAACGTATCAGAAAACAATATATCACAATAAAAATACATCGACAGATAAAATCGTTGAAGTAGGTTGCGTGGTCAAAAAAGAAATATAAATATTTCGTATGTTATTTATGTCATATTAAAATGATCATTGAAAAAATGTGTCGCAGAAGTACAACACTTAAAATATGTACAGAGTGTCCGTCAAAATCCTGTTCTCCGCAATGATGCCATAGGTAATATGTACTGGACACGAAGTGTTTAGGACATTAGACTTATCATGGACAAAATTTGCTTTTCTTAAAATCACTCCATAACTGAAACTATAAGTGCGCAGATGAATAGATTTCAGACATGTATTTTAATTATGCAATCAATGCATTTGAAAAAAAAGTTACTGTGTAATTAAGGACAAAAATGAAAAACGCTTTAGTAGAGGGACAATATGTCATATGTAAAATATTTAATAATGAAGTTCTTGGTTAACTTAAATTAACTGGGACATTTAGAGGTTCAGTGCTTAGCGAATGCAATTTAAATTTGAAAACTTACGATAAGAAAATTGTATACCGGCTTTTCTAGTTATGATAGTCAAATGTTCATTACGTTTTTGCTTAAAAATGACCCACATAAAGAGGATTATCAGGCCTGTTGGCAGACTTAGAGCTGTCCACAGAGCATCACAATAGCATATATTGCAACGATGAACATTTTATAGAAACACTGACAAAAAGTTAAATATGATTTCTAAATTGTTTCAGAATTTATCTTTATGAATACACATACATATTTAATGGTGCTGAGAAACAGATATGCCACCTAAACGAATGTTACATTCAAGTCAAAATGACTTAAACACTTAAAGTTTCGACCATCAATATACGCAAATTGGAATAGTTCAGCCTTAAATACCTAGAAATATGCACAATGAATTTATTAGAAAAGAAGATTCTAGGGTGATAAGTAACACTTTGGCGGAGGTTTTTCTTCTAAAACAAAATAATCATGCAAGCTTAATGATATCACTGTCGACAAATCATGATACCTGATGATTAATAGAAGCGGGATTAGCCTGAATCCATAGAGACATGCCAGATAAAAATGGCTGCAGTTTAGAAGTGGATTTAGAGATCGAGTTAGACTTCCATGACAAGTTGACCGCCTATTCAGAAGCTCCAAATAATCTAATTCCAGAATAGCATGGTTTGTTTCCCTTGCGAATGAAGCTGATTGATTTCAAACCAAACTGCATAAAACCAATTATCTGCAGTGACACAAAGATACAGATAAAGACACCATTCAGGGCAGAAACGGAGACTTTATAATCGCTTAGACCTACAATTGAAATAGGTACGCATAGTAGTATTCCTTGAACAATACATGACGTCGAAAGAAACCCTGCATTTAGCCAAAAATGTAATCAGTGAACATATCAGAGATGATACGAGAGAAATATCAATAAATTAATAAATACTGCTTTATTAGCTAAACAAAGAAAAAATGACAACAGCAAACTTTGGCGCAGGTGAAAGTTATATTTTCCAATATCAGGATGATTTTTTTTTTCATAGGACAGAAGAACAATTATTGACGATGTCTAAGATTTAGTCACTTTGGAAAATATAAAACAAAGTCCACTTAACCAAACCAGATAGCTGTGAATTTGTACTTATCTATGTGGTTGATAAACATGGTGATATAATGAGATTAGTCGTGGCTGATACTGATAATATGTAAATCTATATTGCGATTGACTTGAAGGATAGAATTAAGTTTTATGACCTCACTGACCAGCCAATGGATATAAACTATAAAGGATCAGTTTTACGGGTAGCTATTCCTGCTGCAAATAATCAAACTGCAACTGCAGTCATGCCTGCTTCCTCCCGGTCATAATCACTGCATTTCTTTCAAATGGCTCTCTCTGACTAAATTATTTTAAATTTCATTAACTTGCTTCAACTAAAATCAATGCCATTGTCAGATGGACTTGTCTCAAAAGGACAATCGTGTGGCAAAGGGACAACGCTGTTGTAGGATTTAACGATGGCGCACTTAATATCACAAAAGAAAGTGTAACGGCACAATTTTGGTAAACAGTCCTAAAACGTTTAGAGCAACTCAAGTTTTTTGTCAGGTGAATAAACAACTCATGTCCGAAAAGCAAACACTGAACATAAAGCCAAAGGATAACCTGGATTATTACGTACTTTAAAAAGGGAGAAACAAGATAATGGAAACATCAAGAATAGATAGTTAAAAAGCTATCTTAAAATGACCAAACTACATATCTATTTTTTGCTGAAGTGAGGTTAGCACAATTTCATTAAAAATGAATGATTTGGGTAATGTGTGGACAATAAATAGCTACAGATTTGTTTAGACTTCCATCCAGACTGAGGACAGAGGGCGGAAATTGCAAGTGACGAAATTCTATCCCATCTTCGAACGGATAATCCAATATGTCCTAAATATTATATCTACGTAGTCATGTGCCATTAAGGTTGTAAAAGGAAATACCCCATAATAATGTTATTTTGGGATATTGAACAAGAGTTGTTGGAATACTACTACTACTGCTACTACTACTACTACTAATAATAATAATAATGACAATAATTATAACAATACTTCAAGCAAAGTTATTTAGGAATATCAACTTCTACAAAAATATAATGGACGAATGCACTGCGTACGCGTGATAAATTGATTCCAGATTGAAAACTTGATATGAATGCATTTGGGACGATATATATTTCATTGCGGCCTAATTCTCCATAATCTTTTCTTACGTGAACGTTCAATACCTGTCCTCATTGGACGGATAAAATCATTATGGTACTCTCTAACCGTTTTAACTGTCTGAATAGTTTAGGGGTTTTTAATTTGGTTTATGAAAATGTCCCAAAGTTTTGCTCGTCTATGTTTTTCTTATTGTGATGTCCGACGTTCTCGTGTCCTCAGAATCAAAATGAAAAATTTGAATGTCTGAAGATTTCTCTCCTCTACATCGTAACTGGGTTAGAGGAAATAATGATAACAATGGCGAACCAGGTCACATATTTTACATACAAAAACAGCGGCTAAGCCCGCTTGTCTTTCTGCGTACCTATGTAGATAATTCGCTTGGCGTTAAATCATTGAGTCATATTGTAATGAAGCATAATTCTGACAAGGGAGGTGAACTGAACAGCAAGAAAGTAAATTGTTCTGATGAACCCCATTCTATGTCATTTAATATTCCATTGTGGCCAGATGACTGAGAAGATACATGTTCAGGGTAATCTATCTATCTATCTATCTATCTATCTATCTAATCTATCTTAGCTATCATTACCATCTCACCCTATCCGGCGGGTAGGGTCGAGTCTCGGGCTCAGTGAATGTGGATATGTGAGAATGCTTGCAAGTTGCTTCGCGGTAGTCAATGTTTTTTAACGGGGGTTTCTCCAGGTTTGTCCTAAACAAGTCATACTGCTGCAACGAATAGCCTATCGTATGCTAAGCAATTATGTTAACCCCAAACTACTAGCTCCTCCTCTCATCTCCTCTTTAAATTAAACTCTATGATGGACAATAGGAGCGCAAAAAGTCGGATTTGATTGAATTTAAAATGAAAACTGAAAAATCAGAAGTAATGATAATGGAAGAATACATAATACATTTTGATAACTCTATATGCGTTCCAAGCATATGAACCACAAGAATCATATAGGCAATTTCATAAATAAATAAATAAACAAATAAATAAATAAATAAATAAATAAATAAATAATAACAAAAATAGTTTACCTTTAATGCCGACAATTTCAAGCCCTCCAACAGACATGAAAATATTTTGGACAGAGTCAGCGTGATATCTGGTCTTATAATAGAATACCCAACTCATCAGACATGCTGTTGTCGTGTAACTTTTACAGCAGGTGTCTGCTTGGAAGTGAATAAATTCTACGTGGATTTTACTGATTATCGTGGAAAAAATTAATTATAATTGCAACCTGCATACGATTATACTTACAATATACACAGCCAAAAAGGCTTAAAACTCCAAAACACACTGGAAAGATCCACACGTCCATACTTTTCTAATGAATGTGATCAAGAAGGAAGTTAATATTTATTGCAGAGTTGATATTGCTTTTTCGTTTTAGGTCAAGTAACTGATAAAAACTGTTACCGACAGGGCACACAAATGGGGTTTCATGATAAATATCGTCTACACTCATGTCGTATTGACAACATACCGATATCGTATGTACACTGAGGAGTGTCTTACTAAAGGCGCATGCAAAATTGTTCGTTGATGTTCGAGTTAGAAATAAAAAGTTATATGCAGGAATGAGATTGTGCAGGAAAACACTCGAACTTATTGTACTAATTATAACATTTACAAACACTTGCCTCATATTTGTATACTTCTAAACATATATTAATGAAGATAACATAAATCACAGGGTCCTACTATTTATCCATTTTCATATTCCAGTGAAACTGACAGTTTTAGTATTCTTTTGCTTTGAGATGGAAGTATATTATGACATTCTCTATAATTTGCATGGGTTTGTAAAATGTAAGGTTTATATAAATTTTGGGTGTAGATAAACTTATGAACAATATTGGCATGTTAGTATATCACCAGCATGAAAAATGATAAAAGAGTGGAGAGGGAAAGTATCAAGAAAATATGTTCAAATCTAAATGTAAATAAGCAAAATAAAACAAGAAGCCCCATTTAATCAGTCAATGATAGTTTCATGTTTCATTAATAATAAATGGTTCATTACCGACAATATACCCGTTTTTGATGTCATCGTTAGCCAAAAGGTATATTTTGGCGGTCGGTCTACTTGATTATAATATAAAGCGACACATACCACTAATTTTAGTTCATTATTTTTCACATCAGTATTGATGTTATAACATTTCCTTTTCAAATATTTTTCGAGACTTCAAGCTATAATATATCTTATAAAAATTGTAAAATGTGTATATAAATTAAAATGAATAGAATTCCTAGTAGGAAACTAAATTCACCGTAAGCTTCTATTATGAATACTTATAAATTAATAATCTAGAATCGTAAAAAGTGTGTAATTTCTTAGCAACTAATATAAGAGTTGTGTTATGTATATGTAATATAATTGCTAGTTTTAAGATCTTTTTTATTTTATTTTTGTTTCATTACATGCTATTGTAATAACTTTATTCACTGGATTTGACTTTTTCTCGGAAAATTAAGTTTTCTGTTTTGACCTGATAAACACGCAGTCTATTGCTAGATTATATTTTTAGCTGACGTAGTTCCTGACCTTGGTTCTGAAGTCGTAACACTGAGTGAAAATCATTGGTCGTAATCAAGGTCATTCTTGGCTAGCATCAGCTTAGTTGTAAGCAAACTTTTTTAAAATTCATTTCCAGTGTGGGAATCATTGATTCTTAGCTAAGGCTATACTAGCGTACGTGCTAATTGACATATTATTTTACTGCGTTGTTCGAATTAAGTGACCAAGTAGCCCCGTCACGTGATCCTATCACGTGGTCCATTCTGCGTCTCGCTTAAGGGTTAAAACTTAGTTCATAGTGATTTTATAGTCAGTCGTAAATTAATACATTCGGAGCTCAGAGGTATTTTGTGTTGTGACCAGTTCGAGTTATATTTGTTTATTTAAAATAATGTATTCAATCTGGAAACCATACAAGTGTTCTGCTTCATCAAAATTCTTGGACGAAGACATTTATTGGAAATTTATTTTGGAATTCTAAACTGGAACATTATAAATTGTAATTCAACAAGGAACTATTGAAATCAGTACAACGACCTCATCTGACGTCATCACCTTCCACTTTGGGACTTCATCGAGATTCGAACTTTGATTCATTTAGAACTTTTTAGTGATAGGACTTATATTTTTAAATTCTAGGATTGATTTTTGGATTAGATTCACAAACCGTAAGTCCTTTTTGATATTTTTACCTTGTTTTCTGGGGAAATAAATTATTCTGTTAAATTTAGAAAGCTTGTTGGATTCACTCTTTTCTTTGTTACTTTGTACGAGCCTAGTCATGTAACAGTTGTAATACAAATTAGAAAGTTTTAGTCTTGTCTTACGTGTTTATAAAGTGATTATCGTAACTGTAATAATGTAGTTTAGAATTTAAATAGCTATTTCAAGAGGTGTCTATTACGATATTAGGAACACTTAAGTCAGTTCAAACGATATTTCGTTTTGGGACTTTTCTACCTTCTGTTGTATCATTGAGGCACTTCTTTGAGACAAACCTAGATGCGCTCCACTTTTTCATGAAGATAACAATGTAAAACGTGTATAATATTCTCTCTCACTAGTTATCGTCATCGTTTTGTAAGGTAGTAATCTTAGAAGTCCTGTCTAACGTATACAAATCATTTTCAAACGCTCTCATCTGTATATCATAATAATAGACTGATAAGACAAAGTGCTCAGATGTCGATTTGGTTGTAACTAGCTTGTCTACTGCTTTAATGGCCAATAAACTGCACGACTCGATATACGTGGTCTATTCTAGTACAATTTATTCTATCATGTCAAATTGTATTAACTTTAATCGTATTTGCGTGAATAATAATCTGTTTTTATATGACTATTACAGGAATAATACAAAGATTTTGGTACAATATTCGAAGAAATGAATTAAATCTTTAGTGTCCAAATTGAACAGCAACAACGTTGAATGAAAACAAAATTACTGCTAATCCCAGATCTATCGAAGATGATCAGAGTTCAATGTAACTGCTAGCATTAAAACGTATACAGGATTCAACAGCGTGAATTTAAGGTTATTTTATTATAGCGTAGAACTGTATATTGTTTCACTCATAAAGAAAATGTGAACGTATAATAAAGTTCCTGCGTAGAATGGTATTACACACACACATTCATACGGCTCGGTAGAAAGCAAACGACTGAGAAGTTTGCTAACATTGAGAAAAGATTAATGATATGCCTGTCTCGGTAAAGTAATTTATACATTTCAGAAACTGACATTAGCAAACTAGAATAGGGTGGAGTTTTAGAATTCCATTGATTACGCGTGGTGGGGGTCTGCAGAAAAAAATCAAATCTCTATGATAATAGCATGCATTGTGTTATGGTACTAGTTCCACATTCAACGTATAAAGTAATTTCTAGTTATGAAATAAATGACTCCAATATGGTTTCACTTATAACATATATATCCAGCATTTGTAACGTCAAGGGACGTATGAGCATGATGGGGCGTTTGTCCCCAAGTGCCCAATAATCTTTTAATCTCCGAAACACTGTTTATCTGCGATCATTGAGACCTGATTGGTATAATTTAAGTAATTCAAATATATTCCGTACAGATTATATCTCTCCATGTGTGTTCCAGGAAGTAAAATAGACAATATGCTTCCCCTTATGTAGTTTATGACAACAAATCAAGACAGCCATTGCAATGGTGTAATCGTTAGCAGTCCGAAAGAACTCGAGACCGAAAGGATGGTGATAAGAATCTCGCTATCGGATCAGTCCAGGCTGGCTGATGTGGTGTGTCCTTAGACAAAACTCCTATTACCTGGTAAAATATAAACTACTTGTGCTACCGTGCCGTAAAACAACAAATCAAAATTTTTGTATCAGATATATAAAATACCTGATGAAGTTTAAAGTAATTTATTATCACTCTCAACTTCATATCACTCTGCCATAGGAACTGCAATGTTTCTATGAAAATTTGCCAATCAGAAAAAATCAAGTTAGCACAGGTTTTCAAACAAGTGGAATGCAGTTTTACGAAGGAATGGTGTCCAGTCGGCATAAGGAAGCTTTATTTTGGATCAAAGTTTAAGATCGTTGTGAATGTTTATGAAGGACTACTACAGTGGAAAATGTGTCTAGAAGGAGTCGTGACAGAAATTATCGAATATATGTTTAGCTGTGGCTTGAATTATGATCAGTTTTAAAGATTCTTGATAACAGAGTCGGGTGAATTGTCTGTGGCTTAATCGCTTATGAGATCATTACTTATGAGATTGT
This sequence comes from Megalonaias nervosa, assembly GCA_016617855.1. Lineage (NCBI taxonomy): Eukaryota > Metazoa > Mollusca > Bivalvia > Unionida > Unionidae > Megalonaias > Megalonaias nervosa. Next base: position 57,126 of record JAECUM010006010.1, read on the forward strand.
TACTGAAAATGTTTAAAAATGTTCCACATGACTATTGATGGAATTGCATGGACTTTTTTTCACTCTTCAGGCTGACCTCATGTACATAAATTTCCGTAAGATGAAAATAATTCGACTTTTATATTCTAACAACTCCCAGTATCTCCCTACGTGATTTCCGGTATATAAGCATCAACCTTTCATTTGTCACAAATTCTTTCTTGAAACATTTAATGAACTAGCCCGATCGCTTCAGATATAAACATTTTTAGTATCATATATCGAACCCAAAATATTTTCCTTCTCTACTAAGGTCAATGATCTGGGAATTAACACAGTGATCCAAGAAACTGATTGAACAGAATACATCCATTTATAGAGAATCAAATGAGACTATCGCTCCCCCTAAAAGATGCCTATCCCCAGTATATTTACAGTTGTCATCACTATTACAATGTAATATTATTTCATGAAATTATATCATTATATTATATAATTTGGTTTCAGAGAGGCCGGCGATTGGTGCTAATTAATCATATTGCAAGATACAGACCTGCCAGTTGGAATTACATTATTCTAATCACTTAAGAATATTCATATATATATATATATATACTTTATATATATATATATATATATATATATATATATATAGTATATATATATATATATATATATATATATATATATATATATATATATGCTATATATATATATATATATATATATATAAAGTTAATGATATGTATATAATAATTGGACTGTAGATATAGTCTCAATAGTATCCAAACTAAAATCTAGGATTCGCAAATGTCCTATGGGTTCATGCATCAATGCAACTGCATCTGAGTATAAATTATACAACGTGATGCTACGAATTACAATACTATTATTTGAAAAAACATAGGAATAGTATTACCGGTGAGAAGACATTTATGTTGTGCATAAACAATTTTCCATTTATTTGTTATGCAACGTTTTGGAATGTAAGTAATGTTATTTAATTTTACTCTTATAATTCAGTACGTCTTCCTATATGTATGTCCGTAAGTCGATATGACATTCCGTAATTTTGCCACGATATCACAGAAACCTATTCAAACGGTTGACATAATAAACTTATAATTTAAATGTGTATTAAAAGCTAGCTGGGCTGTAAATTATCAGAGAACTAAAGTCCCTAAAGTCAGTTATTATTATTATTATTATTATTATTATTATTGCCCAATGTGCAATAAACAGCTTTGCAGCAGGAATTAGGTAAACACTTCTAAGCAGTATTGTCCCACTAATATGATAACGTCAAAAAAAAATACTTGATTGTGTTTCAATAACTGTCACATATTTATGTATTTAATTTGTTTTATTAATCCTGGTCTTATCTCTAAAATATACGGTTAATATTAAGATTATAAAACACATGGAATGCCTCAAGCATATTAGCTTGTTTATAGATAATGGATGAAAACAATTACGACACGATTATTGTAAAGATAATACCTTAGTTTCAATGGTCAATACTGAATAATTTATTACATGCTAATTCAGACCTAAAATTGAGTCGATGATGGCAATAAATGAGAGCTAGTTGTACAGGAGGATGGAGAAAAGAACGAGGCTTTTAGAAGTACTTGAATATCTGACCAATATCTTATATATAAACAACCACACTTGAATTTATGTGTCGCCTGCCAAATAAGGTGTCGCGGGTTCGTAACTCCTAATTTGAAAAAAGAAATTTGTTATATATTTATGCAGCAGAGAGTGTGAACCCTATAAACGTTAGAAGGGTCGGTTAGCGAAAAGAAAGCTTCCTACGAAAAATGGAAATACAAGGTCAATAACGCCAAACCAAAGCCTCTAACCGACCGAGATTTCTCTAATTGAGTTAGCTCATCTCGTTACTATATTTCTGAAGTTTTTGTATGCGTGTTCGTTTACTGCTCGGACACACAATATTTGTCGTCACACTCTCTGCTGCTGTGGTGTGGTGTAATTAAATCATTATTATATTAATAATGGAATCTCGCACAGCTAGATTAGCTTGAGAGCGACTAGAGGCAATTAAGAAATATATTCCTTCTGTGATTCTGTCAAACAAAAATTACAAGCGCGTCAGGGGTCTCAGGTGGAATTTGCAGGAGGTGCAGAACAGTTATTTAACCCGGTTACGAAGGCTACCGAAGGAGTTACAAAGGCTAATGAAGAAGTTGAAAAAGCTACCAAAGATCTTCTTCCCACGTTGGTGCAAACTGCTAAAACAACTGGAAAAATAGCAGAGAAAACTATAGAAACAAAAAAGATTCTAAGAGAACTTCCGGCTGAAATAGTTTTTCAATCACAGGCGGCCCAAAATCTTAGTGAATTACAACAAGAAGAAGAAAAACCAAAAAGAAGACGAAAAAACAGAAGAAGAAGAAGAAAAACCAGCAAGAGAGAGAACTGATCTAACTGATAAATTTACCGAAGAAAGTATTACCGATATAAAAAAAAAAATAATGAGAATTTATTATCTCCGTTTGCCGTGGACACTTTTAAACAGCGAAAACAACTTCTAGAATCTGAGTACGGTGATGATAATGTAAGTGCTGAAAACTGGTAGAAATAGATAATTCGCATATTTCAGGCCTGAACTAGTGATCCAAAATATATTAGATTTATTAATGTAAAAGAAAACTATCTTGCACAGTTACAACAACCACAGCCAGTACTACAATTACCAGGTAAAAAAGCCTGGAAAGGCCTTGCCACTGGCAGTGTAAATCTACTTCCGTTGACTGACAAACATTATCCCAGCAACGTCCTTGCCGATGTTGAATAGCTAGAAATTTTGATTGGCTGAAAACGAGCCGGTAATAATTCCCCAGAAGTCATTAACGAAGCATCTGCTATTTGTCAGAGGTTATTTACAGGAGGTATCATGGAAATTAATGTTTATCGATTCCTCATCGATGAAATCGTTGATGATTACTACGACGATTAAAGGAAGCAATTACATACAATGACTAAAATGAGATGACATAATACATAATGCTCAACGTGGACATGTAATGGTCAGGGTGATAAATTCGCGATTACCTACGTATAAAGGGATCTACGGTGATGGACTCGGTGATGTTGTTCAGGGTCTATTCAGAAGGATAGCTCCAAAAGCAATACCGATTGCAAAGCAACTGGGGATGATAGCTATTGACGTTGTTCGTGATAAAAGTATTGGTGCTGTTAGTGATGTTGCCAGCACAGCATCCTCGGCAATCAAGGACAGACTAGCACAATTAATATGCAGATCGCCAGCGGTCGACCTCAGCCAGTAAAATTACCCAGCACAGAAGTTATGCCTGCAAATGTTAGTAAAATAATAAATCAAGCTGTAAATTAAAAAAACTAGCAGAGTTGGCTGGTGAAAAAAAGTATAGCTGCAAGTTTAATAGCGGGAAGTTGTCTTCGTGTTAGACGATAGCAAGTATAATAAAATGTTCATACGTGTATCTGATCCCGCATTTCACATGGATGCGCCAGTTCTCAAAGATGAATCTGTGCGCGATTATCAATATTATTCTTATGACTCACATGTACCTAACGCACGAGGAAGAATTGAGTTGCAAGTTCAAGATACAAGTAGATATTTCTTGCCTGCTGAAGCATTTATTGAGATTGAAGGTAGACGTTTGAGAGAAAATGATACAGCGTAATTGGTGATCCAGTTGGTTTTGTTAATAATGGTGTCATGGCGTTATTTAACAGTGCCACTTATAGCATCGACGGAAGAAATATTGAATCATGCTTAGAAAATGTCGACGTTGCCACGACGATAATTTGCCTTGCAAGATACAGCGATGATAACTCGAGATCAGCTGGTCCATCAATGATGTTTGCAAAAAATACGACTGATCATCCAGAAAATAGAAACGAAACACTAAATGCAGCTGGAACTGAAGTTGCATCAATGAATGAAAACTCGAACTTGGAATTCGCATCGCGTCGAACAATGTTGAACGGCGATGATGAGTTCTCATGTGTGATTCCACTATCACATATATTTGGATTCTGTAAAATTGTTAGAAAGGTTATATTTGGCGATAAAAATACCGTGGTACTTGTCAGAAAAGCCACCGACAATGATGCAATATGGCGTGATGCTGCCGTTAATGCAGGTAAAGTAATACTAACAAAACTTTCGTTGTGGATGTCAGTAATGACTCCATCACTTGCCGAAGAACAACGGTTGCTCTCTTTTATGGATCAATGTGGTAAATCAACATTGTCATCATGGTAGACGATGACCACAGAAAGTTTTCAAAGTAATATTGCTGGGTTATTCACATGGCAAATAGCACATCAGGGGTGTCAGCACCACGACATATATTCATCGCATTTCAGGAAAATGCAAGAGTAGATTCGCAGGAACGAAATGCAATGGTGTTTGATACGCTTGGAGTTAGTGAAGTTTCTTTGAGGGTAAATGGACATCAAGAACCTTTTGAAGGACACACGGTACTAATGGTATGGGAAAATGGGAACCAGCCTGGAAATGGGTGAACATTTAATGGAGTATATATGAGTTTGGCTGGCCAGGATTGGTTAATAATGTAAGTTATGTTTTAGGAAAAAGAATCTTTTGAGAGCTTATCCTAGTTGTAAGTGTAAAAAAAAAAAAATAGAGGCATTGTTTTATTGATGGAATTCCAGTCCTTCAACAGTCTAGAGTTTGGAACACTCATTACTAAAATTAGCACCTGACTCTTTGGTGCGGAATTGAAAGCACATGTTTCAAACACATACAGATCCAGAAATTACAGCGGCTCATATCTTTTCCTCTACACAGAAGCTGACATCCAGGTTTCATCTATACAGATAAATATAGGTTTGATCATGGGCACTCAGAAATTTTAAGTTATTGCATTTTTATTATCATGGTGTTTGTATAGGTTTACTATGGGAACTGAATTAGTACCGTGACTCCTATAGACAGCTACAGCAATACAGTGACTCCACATAAGCAGGTGTAATTAACATTACTATAATTGCAATCATATGGTTCTATTTGTGGTTAACAAGCAAACGTAATACCTTTTGTAAATCATAGAGTGACTTTCAGTGGGATATTAAACGCATATTCAGATATATCAACTGTTACCAAGAAGGGGGGAGGGGTAACAGGGTGTAGATTTGACTATGTTAAGTGGAGTGTTTTGCACCTGGGTTCATATCTAAGCAATACATATATAACATTTATGCAATTTACCATCTTTAGAGTAATCGCAGTAAGCAATATGATATTTCCTAGTTGTGTTTTGAAACATAATGCATCAGATATGATCACTTAGGTCTCTTCCACCATGCTTAATAGGGATGACCTCTCATGACTTTGCACCCCACTGATTTCTTTCAGTGAATGTTTTGAAACTTGATATTTTGCATTTTAATGGATTTATGTCTACCTTACTTTAGTTTTAAATTATATGTCTTCTGGGAGGAATTTTATGTATTTTTTTTGTCATTTAAATCGCTTTTTCTGTACTAAAACATGTACATATAGATGGTCACCTTGACCTTTAACCCATTAATTACATAATATGACAAGGCTGGTAATATATTTCAGCATTAAATTGAAGAGAGATAAATGGTGATATTAAAAGAAATGACTCTTATTAGACAGCTTTATTTTAATATTTTTTCTGATTTTCTTAAATAAAGCTCATATATTTAAATGTTGCCTGAAATGCACCTTTGCACTTTAGGTGAAAATGAACTTGCAATAAAATTTAATATTCACTAATGTAATCTTTGACAAGCAGAACTATGCACATTGCTTACTTATGTATTAAACTGCTATTCCTAGGGCTGTCAAGAAATTCAAGGGTGGAAATAGGACACACGGTACTTATGGTATGGAAAAATGGGAACCAGGCTGGAAATGGGTGAACATTTAATAGAGTATATATGGGTTTGGCTGGCCAGGATTGGTTAATAATGTAAGTTATGTTTTAGGAAAAAGAATCTTTTGAGAGCTTATCCTAGTTGTAAGTGAAAAAAAAAATAGAGACATTGTTTTATTGATGGAATTCCAGTCCTTTAACAGTCTAGAGTTTGGAACACTCATTACTAAAATTAGCACCTGACTCTTTGGTGCGGGATAGAAAGCACATGTTTCAAACACATGCAGGTCCAAAAATTGCCGTGGCTCATATCCTTTCCTCTACACAGAAGCTGACATCCAGGTTTCATCTATACTGATAAATATAGGTTTGATCATGGGCACTCAGAAATTTTAAGTTATTGAATTTTTATTATCATGGTGTTTGTATAGGTTTACTATGGGAACTGAGTTAGTACCGTGACTCCTGAAGAAATGTTGCTGAATTTTAAGAATAATCATGTTACACGTACTTATCATCGGTTGATGACATTTATGGGGCGTGATCGATCAGAATGTTGATTCTGGTTTGCAGATGTCTCAGCGGGATTGCACAACATTATATCCGATCTATTATGTCTCACTGGAACACTTGGATTTGTTCAGATAAACAGTAGTTGACATATATTTCCGATCTCTTGTAGCCCGACAGTCCGCTGGTGGTTACAGAGCAATCGCTGTTATACTCTCAGACAAAACAATGCTGCTTGAAGGAGTTGGTGGACAAATGAGAGTTATTGATGCCCCAGTAGAAAACTTGTAAGTAATTGGATCGCGATCAGTAATTAAATCGCTCATGATAATTATAATGTCATGTCATCATGTTAGTGTTACTCGGATTCCTGGTTAGATTAAAAAGCTACAGTCAGTATCAAAAAAGAGAACTGTGGAATAAAAATATCACTAATAAAAGAACAAATCGAAGGTGGTCCAAATAAACTATCATTTTCACAACTTCAACTCAGGCACTTCAATGAAGCCAAACAATGAAAGAAAGGTATACGACTTAATCTTTCTGCGGGCGCCATTAAAGACATCACTAAGACGGGTGGTATATTTTTACTTCTAGCAGCCACACCAGCGTTGATAGCCGCTGCAGCCCCAGCTGTTGCAAAAGCAGCTGCACTTAGTGTTGTTGGAATTGCCACTGGGATGACATTAAAGAAAGCAACAGGACACGGAATAAAAACTTCCAAAAAAGGGAAAGGTCTAAGACTGCCAGGGACTCTCCATTCGTGGTACGGAAAAGGTTTAAGAATTCCCGGGACACTTCGTTGATACTTCCCATGTCCAATTTTGATTTACTCGATGCTGCTAGAAAATTAAACATCAAGAATTTCAGAGGCGTTTTAATGCGTAATTAATTACCAAAACAAAAAAAAAACATTTTGAAAATGGTATCATTAATCTCGATGGAAGTTCTGGTCCAGGTTCTCATTGGGTTGCATACTTGATTGATCCACGTGGAGTTCTTTATTTCGATTCGTATAGGTTGGCACCACCAAAGGAATTTTTAAAATATGTCGATGGACATCAAAACACTCCTGTCTGGTATTCAACATTACCAACAGAGACAATAATAGATCCGGCGATATGTGGCCTTGAAGTACTCGCTTTACTCGACGCGGTGTCAAGGTCCCTAATACCACCGTATAAAGTCGTGCACGAGTATACCACGTTGTCCAACGTTTTGAACAGGCAATAAAATATAATGGTAGATATTTACAATAGATCTGCTCGGAGTTTTACTCAGGGCAAACCTCAAGGCGACTTATCTAAATATGCAAATCTTGACCAGGTCAAGGATGAGTTGTCTAATTTTTTGAGTCTCGCAAATATGGACCGAAATGAAGTCGTTGTTTTTAAGGATAAACAAGGATGATTAAAGACGAGTAATGTCACGCTGACAGATATTATTTTGCGAGTTCCAGATGCGACCGAAGATAACTTAGCCGTATTTACTAAAAACTGTAAAATTAAAACTTCAAATGAATCAGTCTTAACATTCATGGGAGAGATTACTGGACGTATGAGAAGAATTGGAGATATAATGTATGGTGATCTCAAGATGAGCGAAAATACAATTATTAATGTGAGATAACCAAATTCAGATGATGATGTGGCAACAAAAAGATATGTAAACAAAAACAACGCCACTATCAGAACTGAGATCGATGATCGTTTACTATCCGCCGGTGATATAATGGCTGGTTCTCTCAACACGGCTAATAATAAAATTATTGGTCTTGGAGAATGAAAATCAAACGATGAGGCTGCAACGAAGAAATATGTCGACAACAGCAACATCCCGATGATGTCATCGTTAATGACAACCAATGATGGAATGACCACATTTAGATTTGATTATACTAATCACGTAAACGCGTTTACAAATTTTAGTAGAAACACAAATAAAATCATTCAAGAATTTTTTGGAAATCCAGCGGCTATTGATATTAAGCATTTTGAAATCAAAAAGATTACCGACAGACGTCGGTGTCGTTGTTATTGATATAATTGTATACTCGGCATCTGCTGTCATCGCAGGAACAGTAACGGTCATCGGCGCATTGTCAGCGTCATACGTGATAGCACCAGTAACAGGAATTGGTGTCACCGCTATAAGCGGTGTTGCTGGTATTCTTAATATCATCCCAAAGAAAATATCCACGTGAACGGTTGATAAATTACACGAGTATTCGATAAAGGTACATAAGGCGACGCTGGCATACTCAAAAGTATCCTCGTTGATATTGTCAGGTCTCAACGATGGAATAATATCAGATCAAGAGTTCACAGAAATGATTAATATTTACCATAAGGCAATATCACCGTCGTAGACTACAAAAAACGATAATAGACCCTCGTTTTAAAACATCGTGATTTAGAATCCTGATTTAATATCAGGGTTTAAATAATAATGTCATCATAGCAAGAATTACTACAACTGATCGTCGCCAATACAACACCGTTGAAAACCACGATGATATCAGCAAGCTAAACTAATCCTGAGTTCAGCGTAGCTTTCCAACTGCGATTCCAGCCAAGGAAAAAGCACTAGCTCAATTGCGAGTACATCACAGATGGCCAAATATTAGATCAAAATCATTCGGTGGGTTGCAAGCAAAGAATTAACTGGTATTTGCGTATAAAAATAAACCCGATGAAACACCAGACTGGAATGTTGTAAGTATTCAAACTGGTAGTTATCAAATCGAACAAATCAACAATGAGTTCCAGCGCAGAATCAAATCTATCACAGGAAAAGAATCCAAAATAGCTATAGATGTTCAAGTACCAGCATTATCAGCGGCGATAGAAATATCAACTCTAGATTATGCCGTAGATATATATCAATCATCGATCAGAACCGTATTAGGATGGCCAGAAGTACAACCACCAGCCCTTGCAGCAATACCGCAGCCGAAACGATCTGATTACATCAAAGACAAACGAATATTTTTAAAGTATCCAAAATATCGAAAAACGTATCCATGGTTGTATATGGAAACACTGATAAAGAATGAAAGGCTTTATTTTACTGCGTCTGATGGTGAAAGACTTTTTAAGATAACAAGATCTATATATGATTTTAGCAATGAAAATCTGTTAATCGACGAAAAATTTATTAACTCATTTTCCAATGAAATTAATTCTGAATATAATCGAGCACTCAGTGGTCTACTAAATCGGTTTTTTCTATATCACAGCACTACGACGGTGATATAAAACAACAGATCATTGAAACAATGAAACATCTGAACCAGGTTGCATCGGATATCAAGTTTGTTAATATAGTAATCATCGAAACAGTAATTGTCGACGAAGTTGAAAACATTGATCTTGCACAAAATTCCAAAATAACACTTAAGGAAATGTTTCTCGAACATTATAAAATAAATGAGGAACGATTACTAACATTTGTACTTCCAGGATATAACTCCGACCAGCTAAAGAAATCAGTCAATGATATTATCGAGCAATACTATCCCAAAATTATCGATTCATGGAGAAAGATAGCCCCACCAGCAGACATCTTAAGACACAACAATAATCTTTACAGTGGAGGTCGTCATATATTACCTGGTATTGTAAACATAACATCGACGATCGCAGTCAACATTGTGTGGGATGCAACTGATGGAAGGCATCAGGTAGATCTTGAAAAATCTAATCATGCGTAGCAAGGATACATTTTATATACATTTACCCCTCAACAAGCACCCCCTGGATTTTTGATTGTATTAGAACCGTTAATCCGGTTTATCTGCGATGTCATAATCCGTTATTGTCACGGATACATTTTAAACTGACTGACCAAACCGGACACTTGCTTGATTTGCGAAATGTATCATTAAATATAAATCTGTATGTAAAGCTCATAGATCTTACATTCGTAGAACTACATCTATGATTTGGTAAAATAAAAATATTCTGTCAACTAATTAATTATTTATGCGGTTTTATATATGTACCAACAAGTGAGAGTTTTTCTACTCAACAAAGAGGTACTCGAAAGTGCCGTCAGAACAATCTTGACACTTCCACACACAGAAAAATTTAGTGTTAATATACTTTTTGATGAATGCGGCGATGAAGAAATTTTGTTAACGCAGTTAAATGAACTGCAACGGGAACATAATGTTACAGTTGTATGTGATAGAGATCAGATTCTGAATTATGCACATTCTTGCATTGAATTTGATTCTGAAAAAATGAAAAATATTATTATCCGAATAAAAAATCTGATTAAAAAAAAAATCAGATTCAGGATAAATAAACATTATCATCAGAATAAAAAATCTGATTCAGAATAAAAATAACAAATCTGATTCAGAACAAAAATAAATATTATTATCAAAATAAAAACATTCAATCTGAGTTTAGAATAAAAATAAATATTATTATCAGAATAAAGTACATGGTTCGGGATAAAAATAAATATTATTATCAGAATTAAAAAATCCGATTCAGAATAAATATTATTATCAGAAATAAAATAAAAAATCTGATTCTGAATAAATATTATTATCAGAATAAAATTAAAAAAATCTGATTCTGAATTAAAAAATTGCATTTTTACTATAGTCAGAAATGAATTATCCCCCCTTGACGAAGTCAAGAACAGAGTACTTTCACTTTGATTAGCTGTTAACACCAGTAACAGTACTTTCACTTTCGTCCCTGATGCAATCACAATCAGACATAATCTTTATCAACTGTCTTACGCGAGAATTCACAATCTTTTTTGTTTCGTATTCGTGAGACAATTCTGATCTTATTTTTTCAGACGCGTGTGCGAGTGGAACGAATTGTTCAACTTGTGTGTCATCGACGGTTGCCAATGATTGTATCATCGAGTGTTGGATGAACTTAATGAATCGGTAATCAGCTGGTAATGTATATCTATTTCGAATTTTCGTTGTTGTAATGATTCAAAATCATAATAATTTTTTTCAGGATTAAGTTGATCAGAAATGTTTATACCGTCATGTTGTAATTTTTCAATCGCAGAAATAATAACATTAATATTTTCGTAATCCATTATATAGTAAATATCTGTTTAAAACAAAAAATTATGTCTGAATCAGAATAAAAATAATATTTCTGATTCAGAAAAAATATTTTCATTATATAATAAATATTTGTTTAAAATAAATATATTTCTGAATCAGAATATAAATATTAATTCTAAATCAGAAAAAAATATTAAAATACAATTATTTTCATTATATAATAAATATCTGTTTAAAAAATATTTCTGAATCAGAACAAAAATAAAATAAATATTTCTGAATCAGATTAAAAATATAAAAAAATTTGGATCAGAATAAAAAAACACAAAAAATAAATAGTAGCACTGATGAGCGGTTACCATTCCATGGGATCCCTTTATTTGCCAGTATTTTGCTGTTCCATGGGTCCCATCATTGATGCCTTTCTTATGGCCTGTATGGGGCACCCTAAGTTAATGCCTTTCTTATGGCATGGTTGGGGTCCCTTGATTGACGGCTTTGTATGGGGGACCTTCATGAGGCTGTTTTCTCTCTGTCGACATTCTTTCTGAATGCCCTTGTGTGGGGCATACCCTTCAATGGGGTTGAGAGCTCATCACCGCTACTGTTTATTTTTGGGAGAGTGCAAAACAGCACCCACCGCGTTGTTCTACGTGGTGAGGAGGTGTACACGAATTCTAATTTGGGCTGTGCCCCCACTTATGAAAAATTGCGACATTTTCGCCACTGTCGACATTTGTCAGTCACGGGTTTGGAACACCAGACTTCGAGTATGAGAATCCGCCACTCTAGCCTTATAGATATGTTTCAGAAATTATTATGAAGTTAACTATGTTGGATAAACATGCAACCTACAAACTGAATAAATCACAATTATTGTAAACTGCAGCGTGGATTTATTTCAATTTCCAAACAGTATGTAAAATATCTGTATTTAATAACCACACATATATTTCTGCCGGGGTTAAAGTATAGCTATCTTACCAGGAAGATCTAAGAATAACTTACCTCTATTGCACACTCAAGCGGGGCGTGACTTACTGTTTTTCTGAATTATCAGGGGCGAAGTCAAAAGGTGTAAATATCCTTCTACGAATTTGCATTGTTACAAATTACGCTTCTCCACTGACAGAAAATTGCCACACAGACAGTTAAGTTGCTGAATATAACATTTACAATGCAACAAACAAACAAACAAACAAAAAATAAATAAATAATGGCGGCAGTCATATAATAATACGCAGGAACAAGCGGGGCAACTACTTAATTACTCTACCAGAGAGAGAGAGAGAGAGAGAGAGAGAGAGAGAGAGAGAGAGAGAGAGAGAGAGATTTGCTTGATGGTGTTATCTCCCTTCACAATTTTTGTGGTGTGTAATAATTAAATATTAATTTTTGTTTGTATTTCTTTGAAAACGCCGACTTGTATATTTTGATCGCGACATGTTGTACCGAAGCTGGAAAAATATGAAAATGTTTGCCAGCTGCATTCATTGATTGAAATATTATTTCTTCGCCTATCTATATTCATAGATATAACTGGCTTTGGAGAATTACTAGTACCACCAGTATTTCCAAATTCACACCACAATAGCTTGCAAATTATTTAAAGAATTATCTTTCGGATCAGAATTAATATGATCAATCACAAATCCGTCTTCGATTAATCCATGAAAACATTCGTAAATAAATCTATGAAAAAGATAACGTTTTTTTCCCGGCACTGAAGATGAAATAACCAGTATTAGTAATAAAACTGACAGTTTTTTAGTCGACAGTGCCTAATTATACCATCACGATATGCCTCATAATTTTTACTGATGGGATGTGTTACAAATTTATTTTTCTCCATTTATATTATAATGTTATTTGTCTAAATAATTATTGTATTGTTGGAGAGAAAATCTGTCCAGATGGTCTGCAGCGTTTCTTATTCCGATGACGTTGTCTTTGCCGGCGTTAATTTTTTTTAATCATAATATCGTTTTAGCTCTGCATTTTTTACCACCACATTTTACACACAACTATGTGTCTCTTCTAACCTCAACACCACACTTAAAACACGGCTTTGTCCTAGACTCGCTCTCCGCACGCTTTGCATGTTGTGTACACATAATTCATTTACGCAAGCTTTGTTACAAGGAACTGAAGAGCCAATCATTAACCATTTGTATTTATTCTTTGCTTGAATCATTATATATATATATATATATATATATATATATATATATATATATATATATATAAACTTCTATTTAAATATATATTTACCTTAATTATAATATGGAGAAATTATCCTCGATTAAGCCCTCTCAAACTAGATTTGATCTTGACAGAATAACCCCTAGATTACCAAGGCAAGCTCTGGACAAAACTTTAATCAATCGTAACCGTGAAGCCAAGAGAGAATGTCACAATGATGGTGCAGTTCATGTGTGGTCAACATTCAGAATCATGCCAGAAACCAAAAGTGTTGTCGATACTACAATGATTGCCCAACGAGCAGCGACGAATACTAATTATCTCAACAATCAAAAATATTTTTTAGAATAAAGTTTATCGTAGCGACAGACGTCGCTGCTGTAGACGGCACCTGGAATATCCGTGACAAACGTGACCCTGGTCGATAACATCACACTGGAAATATTGTCGCGCTAAATAACAATTCCAAACCAAGAATGTTGGCTGGTATTGATAAACCATATTATGAACGAGCGAATCTTGTAACTGCAGTTGTGTATGTGATATATCCGCTAAATGAAAAACTTAGTGTCGATGATCTCAAACCGATGAAACTGTCAAGGTTAAATCGTGTAGATGAGCGAGTTACAGAGCTCTTCACAAATACGAAACGCGGGAGTAAGTTCACGGATAAGCGACGTGCAATAATAAATGAATGGGCTGAAACAGTTGAAGATACCGGAGCGTCTATCAAAGATGTTACTGAATTGGAAAACAGTTAAGTTTTCCAATAAGAGTGAAGACACTAACCGGAGAGATTTTGTATGAGCCGAAATATAAAAAAAATGGTGCTTCGATAGAGATCATTGATCATAATGCGCACGCGTGGACGAACGACATAACAGTATTTAAAAAAAAATAGAACTGTTAAATTCTATAACAGTGATATTTTTGATTTTATCAGAAATATCAGTAAGGGTGACCCTGTATCCGTTTGGCTGTTTCAAAGTTCCGAATGTGCAAACTGTGATCAGTTTGTACAACCTAATGGAGATATTTATAGTACAGAGTCCTTCCATTCGAAGATGAAAAATCTTGCTCAGCACTACACAAACGATGATAAACAATTACTGAGTAGCTGTTTTACCGTTCCTTCAGTTGCCGCTCACTTTGCTCAGGAGAAAATTCAGGGTCGCCGACAAGATCGGAATTTCTTGTCGATGTCCAACATAGTTGTGTAGAATACGGGCACGGTGGATTATGGAATACTAAATACAATTGTAGCGACGTTATCTCAGTTGATATGGTTGCATGTTATCCTGGAAGTTTTCTTGGAATGGGAGAGTGTTCTGCATATTTTAAGAGACTTGACCTTCCAACGTACGAGATGACCAGACTTACGATAACTGAACCTTTACCAGATTTTGATCTAACTGGATTCGCATGTGTTGAGTCGTTTTCGTTCACGGAAAATCGCCATCCGGTTGTTTATATTTCGTTTGGTCGTCATTTTTCAGAAAAATATTGGACTCCAATAGTACTATTACGATATATGCTTGATGCTGGAATTTTAATATCGTTAACTGTTAGTTAAGCAATAATACCGTATCGTCCGCATAAACAAGTCTGGTTATCAAAACCAAACAACGAAGTTGTTGACGATATCAGGAACGGGGTTGTTAACGAAATATTTGAGCGTAATCCTGATGAAATTGAATATAATAAACTTGCAAAGGATCTCGGCAGAAAAATAAGAGGTAAGTTTACTCAGGGGAATTCATGTGATCATAAACGACATTGTACAAGATTAAACATCGACGATGCCGTACTCGATTTTATAATTACTGATAGAACAGAGAAAGGCACATTTATAAGCCGGAATAATGCTTACTTGTCAGACGGAACTAACTTAGATACAATTGTGAGCTATATTGATGGTGACTTGCCCCAGTTTACTCATTTAAGATCTTCGATGTTAGCATATATTCCGATAAATTTATTATCGATGATAAACAAATTTCATGATCCTGCTGTTAGAGTTGCCACAGATTCATTTTATATAAATAAAAAATATGCGGATTTCTTAAAACAATTACATATCAGAGCAGATGCATCATGGGGTGAATGGAGAATAAAACGAGAAAAGATACTTGGTTATTCTGAATCTGCCGAAGTTAACGAAGTTAAGGGTATATTATACAAGAATAATCAAATGTCACAATTATCATCGGCCCCATCTGTATATGATCCTGTAGCCAAGCATAAAACAGTTTATCTCAATGGGTGTGGTAGTTCTAGTAAAACAACGCGCTTGATTGAATTATTCCTGAACAAGTTGTTCAAGGAATTTTGATATGGTTGTTTTGACACTTACTCATAGTCTCGTCAGAGAAATGAGCGAACGTGGAGTAAAATCTCAAACATATCATAGTTTCTTTAGATGGTGCGGAGAGACATGGACTCCTGAACGAATGGGTGAAAAATATATTCCAAAAATTATTCTGTGGGATGAAATATGCACAGTGTCGCTAGAGATATTAAACACGTTTCTTGATTGGTTATTGACTCGAAACACAGCTATGATAATGTGTGGCGATCATAGTCAACCACCACCTTTTGTTGGATCATCTCCACATAAATGGCTAAAAACGTTTGTAGATTATTATAAAGAAATAACTGATGATACCGAGCGCTTGATCCAGAATTAAGAGAGTTTAAAAAGTTAATCAGACAATATTCAGTGTGAAATAATGCGTGAGATAATTTCAGAAACTCCTATGAATGATTTTAGGTATATTTGGAGTCCTACTGATTTGATAATTGCAAATAATTCGTGATACACTTGAACAGCAATTATTTCTGTTACATAAAGAAAAATTTTCAAATCCACCTGTACCATTATGTTATCACTCGACGATAGAATATCGATGTTGAAATTCTAGGTTGCGGTGATAAACAAAAACTCTTTCTTAATGATATTGTTTTAGTTCCTGTTGATGTTGTTAAGAGCGCGTTAACGATGAACAAAACTTAATGGACTCTAGAATATGCTATAACGATTCATTTGTCTCAGGGATTAACTATTTCGGATACTAATATTTGGATTACTCATGATCGCATTGAATGGTCAAACTTAATTTATCTGGCTGTGTCTCGAGTCAGTGGAATATCTCAGCTGCGAAGGGATATCATAGACTTCACAGTAAATAATAATCAAATTACCGGCGACACTGATTTAGTAAGAAAACAATTAGCTAGTTATAAGTAAAGTGACAACAAAAATAAGCACAAATTTGATCTCGATGCTGAATTTATCATGACACTGAAACAATGGCAGAATAATCATTGTGCGAGCTGTAACACAATAATGTTGTGGCAGTATTCGAATAATAATCCAAAACAATTCACCGTGGATAGAAGTAATAGTAGTCTTGGTCACACACGGGAAAATGTGGTGTTGACGTGTCTTGAATGTAACTGACGTAGGGGTGCCAGTTCACAAAAGTGAAGGCGGTGGTAATTTGTGTCTTCAGGAATTACTTGTAATTGTTAACTTACAAATCCGCGTTGAGGAGCAGTTGAATCTAGTCTGTAGATTGCAGGTGTACCCGTAGAATTTTCCATGCTGGAAATTTTATGTGTGGTCACACTCCAAATAGGATCATTTGCTCTTTTTTACCCCCTTCAAGTTCACCAGGTTCATATAAATATCTTATAGTCACATTACCTAGTATTGGTTGTTTTGAGAAGGAGTCATGTCGTTGTATTAGTATATGTTTTTTGTGATTGCATTGGTAGGTTTCATATAAATTGCACGAGTAATTTCATTATTTAACTCTGCTATCACACTTGGTAATCTTGCAACCCATTCACGAGATCTCTTGTCCGCCTGAACTTTATTTAAGAATATATCCTTAGCATGCTGATATCCAAATAACCGCTCAGCAAGTGTTCGATTAAATCGCGATGAATTGCGGTATGTCCTCGTCTGATTTTTTCGTTATGTTGTTTCATCAGAGATGATACTGTACCAAGAAAATCTTTGCCACGATCAACCTATAGCAACTGTGTCCATCATAGATCACCACGTTGGTAAATTCGTTCTAAAGCAGATGCAGCTTTAGTTGCTGTTTTATTTGATAGCCCCTCTACTTCTTTATACCCACTTGCAACGTCAACGACAGTTAACGCGTATTTGTATGTGCGTGATTGACGTCTACCAGTTTTAATAGTCTCATGTAGTAAAAATAAAATGTTTGCTTGATGAACTTCGTTGGGAGTGCTGACATCAAAATGTGCGTCCTGAATTTGTTTAGGCGGCGGTAGATAAATTTGCTATATTGCCTGTCGTGCTAACCAATTTGCAGCAACAGAACTTGAGTCACCTGCTGCATCAGCAAGTTTACTAATCGCTGCAGTACCCCTCCAGTATCCTCTTGGGCTACAATAAAACGATTCCATTATAATAATGATAATCGGTTAATTAATTACCTGCCCCTATTACTAGTTTATCTTTCATCGCAGATCTCACCAGCCAGTTAGCTAGTGATTCTCTGAAAGATTTATTTTTTTATGGAATTTAACGAGTAAATCAACCTCACGTCCGGAATATGTCCTTATTGTAAATCTTTATTTTTATACGCAACATCATGAGCGTGGCATGCTTGATCACTCGCATTTATTGGATATTCTCCAGGTTTTGGTTGGTCTCGTTCATCAAGTCGGATATCAAGTCGGTTTCCAGGACCACAATAATTATATCCAGGAGGATGTTTTCACCAGGATACTAAGCCCATGGAGCTCCTGGTAACTTTCCCAGTGAAGCAGCGATATCACCACCTGTCTCCATAAAAGACAAAATAAACCTGTATTTGCTTGTACCACATTTTACACACTTACCTGCAAGTGCATGCTTTTTATTTTTTGTTATTATTGTTGTTAATTCACTTGTGGGGTTAGGTGCTCTGCATGGAACACAATAAAAGTCCATATTATTTATTATATTTCTACAGCATGTATATCATTGATTTTTCAGCGACACGAAAGCAAGAGCCAATCAAGCGTTATTCAGCATTACCAAATTCTATCAGAGCAATTATTCTTGGTCCACCTGGATCTGGTAAGACGCAAATGTTGCTTGACCTGATAATGAGATGGCTCAAGTGGGATAAGTTATATTTAGTGGCACCATCCGTAGATGATCAGCGATGCTACGATGTGCTTAAAGATTTTAATGAAAATGCGAAATTGTTGGATGAAGATGGTAATAATATTATTGATTTTATCACCGATATTGATGAAGCCCCATCTGTAGATGACCTTGATGGATGTATTAATAATCTCGTTGTATACGATGATGTGATGCTAGACAAACACTCAAATCCAGCTCGGATATTTTCTCGAGGCAGGTACAAAAACACCGATGCTATATATGTTACTCAGCGATATACACAAATACCTAAAGTGATCAGAGATAACTGTAATCTTTTGGTTGTGTTTAATGGAGTTGATACACATACTCTGCGAAACATTCATCAGACTTGGTGTTCAGGGAACATGAATATGATTAAATTAAAAAACTTCTTTTCACGTGCGCAACCGATTCCTCATAGATTTATAACGATAAATTTGCATGATCCTCGGTGGCGATATCGAATAGGTGTCGATAAAGATTTTGGTTGACAGTTACAGCAGCAGAGAGTGTGACGGCAAATATTGAGTGTCCGAGCAGTAAATGAACATGCATACAAAAAACGTCAAAAATAAAGTAACACCATGAGCAAACCCAATTAGAGAAATCTCGGTCGATTAGAGGCTTCGGTTTGGGGTTATTGACCTTGTATTTTCATTTTTCGTAGGAAGCTTTATTTTCGCGAACGGACCCTTCTAACTTTTGTAGGGTTCACACTCTCAGCTGCTATTTATGAACAAACTTTCCAGCTGTCCCATTTGTTTTATTTATTTTATATTCCCGTCCTACGAGGGACAATTAATCTAGTATATAAATTATCAAAGACAGAGACAGCCAGGGGTGGAACGAGGGGTGGTTGATTGAATATTTTGAATGTAATAGGAACTTTAAGGAAACCAATATCAGACGAAGATATACTATTTCTAACCATCAATGGACAGAGACAGTTCTTTTCGCAATACATCAATTTACCTTAGAAACAGTGTACTGTTATTTCTCGCATCTATCAAATCCTATGTGTGGCAAGTTTTAAATCGACGTGGAATCACATAAGTCTATGTCCTATCACCACATCTAACTTGATGCCTACATCCTGGCGTTACATCGAATTGACGACCCAATCAGAAAATTACCAAATAAACCATATATCTCAGCGAATGAATTAATTGCTTGAACTTTTCAGAAAGAAGAGATTCGTAGGCATAACAATCAACTTAACTAAATCTTTGCTACTTTTCTTTGGTACGACGATACGTCGTTTTGACAGAATATTGCTTATTGGTAATTAGAGGGAAAACGTAATTCAAATCGTGCGTATTTTACACCATGGCGTGATTGAAATTATGTTCATCGGTAAACCAGAGATGATTTCCTAAAAGATAGGTCTCATAGTCAAGTCAGTTATAATTGAAGTTGGATATAATATCAAATAGCATTAGTTTGAGAGAGTTATGTACCTTATTGATTCACATTATACATATAGCTAAAATAACACAGATGGAAAGAATTGGATTTCATTTCTCGCATTTAACAATTGAAAGTGTATTCCTTCAGGTGCGAAACTCAGTAGCATTTCATGTAAGGCATATCACACACAATATAGTAGTGGTCTTGAGGTGATTGCAGTGTAATAGTACTTTCTACATTGGAACAACATAATTTGTGTTAGCCCAATCTGATTTGCATGCAGTAAACAAAGGTCTGAAAAAGTGAAAAGAAGAAAACAAATGGCGATCCACATGGCAGAATGTGAGCCGTAGAGGTAATTGAACCCAGCAAAAGATCGGATTCCGGAGATTTAAAGGAATACAAAGCAAGTATTTGATAACTGTAAATGTCTGCAATTGAGAAGAAAAAAAATCTTCTACGCTAGAACTCTGACAGTAATCATTCATGATACTCAAATAGGTCTTTTGATGCATTCATGCAATAATGCAAACGTATTGCCCACAGCTATATGTGACATAATATTATTCCAATCCCGATTGGGCAAGCTTGTCATAATAACAATGTGTGCATAGTGTGCATGAATGTCTGTACATCTATACTCAAGAGTACCTTCCAAAGCAAAGCGTTCCGTTTCATTTCAAATATCATTTTTTCCCATCTTCATCCGATTTGGTTATAGCTTTAGGTAAACTCAAGGTGTAGTCCACAGCCGGCACTAGAATGTTCAAAAATGACGACAATTTATCTAAAAGGACATTCGAATATCTGGATGGCTTTATTGAACTTAATCGTAGACACAGCTTTACGTTTATGAATTAGATGCCATATTTACCTTTAGTTTTCAAATAAATGAGCTATAAAATATTGAGTCAACTCTTACTATTGCACAAGAATTTTCAGATATACCCAAAGATTGGCGGCAAATGGATCCATCCATTGTGAATCTCCTTCATCCGGACATTGCATGATAATCACTTTTTTTCATACCATTATTATCTATGTTGAACGTTGAATTCGTCATTTCCTTTTGCGTATATATATATATATATATATATATATATATATATATATATATATATATATATATATATATATATTCAGAACGAACTGCTAGAAGCTTTATTTACATGCCTCGTATATTTGTTTCTTTTTGCTGTGTAAATTCCATGAGTTAGTCCACCAGCCCGGTAATAATGAGTTGGAATGATAGTTACATAGACTTTCATCAGTTCGTTTAAAATGATAACCATGTACTAGCTTTTATTTTAATAATAGCTAGATGAAAACAGAAACGTACTTACAACCTCTGCAGCTTAGTGACATTCCATCTGATCTTAGTATCTTGCTATGTTATTCAATCTGATCTCAGTCTCCTGCAAAGTCCTCCCATCTGACATTCTACGTTGCTCGTTTTTGCCTCCCTTCAATATTCTGACCCAATTTGTAATCGGTGCATTCGATTATTCGTTGAACTTATTGGATTATGTTTACTTAATAGAGGATAACTGCATTAATGCACTGTGAGACATGAAATTCCAACTTTGATCTGCCGAATAAAAACTCTGCACGAGCAAAAGCTCTCCCACCTTCCCGTATCATTCCCTTCTTTATAGAAAAATCTCCTTGTGACTAAAGGTGTCCCTATCGTTCTCTTCATAGCTAAATGAACTATATGACAGCCGTGCATTGACAAGCTACGAATGAACCATTATATTCATTTTCTATATGTGTTATACAAATTATATTCATTATGTTCAGGGTCTGTTTTCCTCTCCGACACAGAGATCCATTGCTCTTATAATTAGTAATATACGGATGCGTGTGTATTTGTGTGTTGTGTATACTTGATTATGGTGGTGAAAGATGATTGTAATGCAACTAATGTTAATTAGAAAAAAAATAAAACTCCAAAGGCGAACGGATAGAACTATTGCAACAAAAGGCCATCTGTCCTCATATCGTTTCTTTAATTTACATGGCTACGTTCTAATTGTAAACTTAACAATTTTAACTCTTTTTTGACATATGAATGTTTCATAGTTCAACAATATATACAAAAGTTCATAATGTCAGTTTCTAAAATATATTCATACAATCTACTTCGATTTTGAACACTAAACGTCATTTGTCTAAATTCAACACGGCTCTGTACAAAACACATTTTACATATTTTACATCAGTGCTGTCCATTATCATTCCAAATAAAAGAGAAAATAAACATTCTCCCTCCTCTTTTTAGGTCGTGCTTCACACATTTCTTTCCTCTCATATTGCCGTAGCTCAAATAAATTGTGATACATATTTTGGATACACTACAACCTTTTCATCTGCCAAATCTGCATATATATCTCACATTTACTGTACTATTTTAAATGTAAATGCATTAGTCGACGGATTTTACAGGTGGATGAATAAATTAGCAATTGATAATTTTGTTTATCTAACTTTTCCTCAGCTTTACTCAGCTGCATCTCGTTGGTTTGATTGCTGTAAGCCGCATCGTGTATTCGAAAAACTATATTTCAATATTGTTTAAAGCAATTTAAAATTTGGACAAAATTGAGATCGGAAAATATATCGGATACTCGTACATTAAAACCACATGAGTTTTAAATTATCAGAATGAATCAATTTGATATATCAATACTGTTGCTTTAGCAAATTGGGATTTGCTCATGGCCTATGGATACGCATAAAACTATAGTTCAACAATAAACTATTCCTTATTGTATAGGGATACACATCATTATTTTAAGACTATTTGCTTCCATTGTCTATAGCAGCGACATATTTCCAATTTTAATAATGTTTTGAAAATTAAATATTAAAATAATAACACCCATATTTTATTAATGAATTAAACACAATACGCAGTTACACTGAATACCCCCCCTTCTCTCTCTCTCTCTCTCTCTCTCTCTCTCTCTCTCTCTCTCTCTCTCTCTCTCTCTCGTTATAAAGTGACAAACATACGTGAAAATCTTAGAGTGAGAGAGATGAAAAAACCTGACCTGGAAGCAAGCCTTGAACTTTGACCAAGTAACACAGAGGAACCGGAGTCGTTATGATGGTATGTGTACATAATTCATGGAATTTTTCTACAATGTCGCACTATATCAATGATATGTAGTTGCAATAGCATGTCTGGACGAGGGAGCGGTGCGGGAAACATCATTAGCAGCTTACACCTTCTACAGTTTTATTCTTTTTGAATTGGAGGGGGAATCGATAATAATAATATCTGTGTCGGTTGATGAGTCTGCAGGTCAGTTTTATTTGAATAAAATCCTCTGTCTACCTGCCTGGATCGAATACGATGAAACTGCCTGATTAATTGAGCATCTGAGAATCAAAGTAATGGGCAATAACAATAATCTGATGGTCAGTCCCAAACAATCTCTCTCTCTCTCTCTCTCTCTCCGAACCATGCAATAGCCGCAGAAAAACATTTCGCAGCGAACACAATGAAGAGTGATATGAAACATTCACTCCCTACCTAAATTACAGTGTCCCATAATCAGTCTTAACTCCATTGGACAAGCAAGTATGTGCATGTATGTGGTATTAATAACATATATTTATACAATGTATATTTTATCTTTGATATAACACTCGTTACATAAAGTTTTCGTTATGGGGAAACTCGTCAAAACTTGTTTTTATTTGTAATAAAAACTGTGTACTTCTCGTGATGTACCGAAGATACGTAGTATATATATATATATATATATATATATATATATATATATATATATATATATATCTGTGTATGGGCATTTAGGATTTAAAATTTAAATTAGCAATATTGTTGATAACATTTTAGATTTACTGCCAAATTGTGCCTGACACTAGTGCTAATGTACCATATCTCCTCGTATTATAATAAAATTTATCTTTCTTAAACAGATTGATTTTGCATCGTACCAGGATGTAAATGCTGGATTCTTTATGTGATGGGAACTAAATGTTTATTTTTCTCACACGTGATAAGAATTGGTGTCCCTGTCACTGGCTATGACGTGTGTAGTGCTATAATCTCCAAAGAGATTGTGGTTAGCTTTGTCGTTTACTCCGTCGTGCTTATCCACATGTTTATTAGATTCACCGGTTGTGTCACAAATAATGCTGCATTCATTTGCACGTTTATGTCTGAGATGGAAGTTAGCTTTGTCATAAACATGTATGGTTACATTTCCACTTGCAGGTTTCTTTTCATATTCCACATGATCGTAACTATCATCATCAAGATGTATGCTGTCATACCTATTTGGAGTTATGATATTTGTTGTAATTTGCCTATAATTATTATCATCAGCTTTGAAGTCCATAGGAAAATTAATTGAATTATTAGGCTTTAATATTTCTTCCAAGAGATCACCAGTAAATCCTTCAGGATGACTTGTGGCAGAAACGTTTCCTGTATTAGTAGATCCATGCTGAACTACGACCATACCTTGATCATCTACAGAATGCGTTGGGTGCTGTGTTTTATTCCGTCTTAACGTTTTGGGATTCGTCGTCTCTTTTGCTCCGCCTATCATTCCATTTCTAAAGAAAGCAAAAGGATAAAATAAATGTGGTTGGAACTAGTGCAGAACTGAATCTTACAAGAAATGAAATAACTTTAAATTAATTTAATTTCTTCAAGTAGTTTTATCATAATGGATATATTTATATGTTGCAAGTTAAGTAATCTGTTAATCCCTAATTTGACAAATATTGTCATTTTCTTTTTCGATGATGAGAATAAATTTGGTCAAACACGTTGTCGACGGGAATTTGCATAACTTGTCATTATGTAAATAAGATTATATATAATAATATGATGGTTATTTATTGACAAAAATTTTTAAACGTGGCTTGGGTACATACTCACCCCTGTGTCCGTCTCTTCTTTAAAATGATTACAAGAAGAACAATGAGAACAACAAAAACAGTGCCTCCAAGGACAGAGCCGATAATTACGCCAGTATCTGAAAATGACAAAATAATGCACATTTTTCATATTGTATGTCTGACTCATCGATGATGAAACAAACCTAAAACATCTATACATAAGGAATAAGGTAATTTGTCTCTTAAAGCTACGAAGAACCTATGTCGTAGGAAGAATATTTGCAAGAGTCCATAGAAACCACGTGAATGTTACCGATAATAATAAATCGTTTTAAAATACAAATAAGATTTATACAAACATATATTATGGTGAAAATGAGTGGTAACCATTTTATTGAATAGTGAATATGAGGACATTTAATTAATATTGCAACAGACTTAATAATATTTGGACTAGTAATGTCTTTAAATCAATTTTTATTCATGAATAATTGTACACAGAAAACGTTACATTATACAGTAGCATGTATACTGACTTAGTAGTTTAAATAAATACTTTATATCAATTTTCAATTGAAACAGAACTGTGGATTAATTTGGGAATTTGAAAATTAACGAAATATATATATATATATATATATATATATATATATATATATATATATATATATATATATATATATATATATATATATATATTGTAGCCAATAGTGTATTAATAATAAGTATTACAATTGTCGGCGACACGGTGTGCTTATACTTGTATGGTGTTCAAACATTGGAATTCATATTGCATGCGGATTGCAAATAGTAAATATACATGAGTGCATTCTCTGTAGTGATGATGTTTGATTTAAGTACCTGTAAGAGACTGTATTATTTAATAAAATATTGCAAACGCGTATATACGTAGAAATAATTATTATTTGGAGTTATTTCCCTAATTTTAAATTAAAACGAAGCATATTATGCCTTGACTGTCAAGCCGTTATAAATTACTAGATAGATTTACTACAAAAGTCTATATTTTTTAATCACAGCTTGATTAACCTGATCTTTCGAAGACATTGACAACATGTAAATAAGAAGAAATGTGCGTTTTTGAGGTTATTGTGCGGTTATTATGCTTTCATTCTTTCCCGTCTGCTTTGTGTAGATTGCTTTGCTGATTGTAGATTAATGTATAAGTTTGCATACAAGGTCACGTTTGAAACAGCACAATTGCCTAACAGCGATTTATTGTTTTCTCATGTCTTGTGAACCCGGAATACTGCACTTATTATAACCCGCATTAGTAATTTTATTTTAGTCATGATCAACACAATAGCTAAACCAACACAACACATTACTTTACCATTTATACGATAGAATATCGTTGATTAGTGACCATAAGAATTAACAAATACGTTCTGAATTGTTTGAGGTGTAAGTTGCAGCTACCCAAGAATCTCCATTTACGGTTATGCAACGTTTAACATTATTCAAAATGAATCACCGACTTCCATCCTTATCTTGACAGTAGCGAAGACGAGTATTTGAAATGATTAAGAAGTTACATAAATTATGTGGATTAATTCAATTAACCAAATTAGAAGAAAAGCAAATTAATTCTAGTGATTTGCAAGGTTACATATTGATGCATTATTTTGCCAGGTTTAGATGGATTATAATTACATCGACAAAATGCTAGATATTTGTTTCAGGGGCATCATGGCAACATATCAATAATTGTCGCTTGCTTGAAGTAAGACATTTGCAAATAAAAATATTACATATTTAATAGCTTCTGGAAAGGTGATTTATGTGAATGGATTAATTTGAAAATGCATGATTAGACAATACATCTACTGACATTTATACATGGTCACACATGGCATAATCATCGCATTATGTCTTTCCATAAGACTTGGTTTGGTAAATAGAATTAACACCATTAATCGCGTAGCAGATTCAAACTGGTGATGGATTAATTTAAATCAGCTTCAACCTAGACATATACCTTTGATAGACGAGCTTGATTGCCCAACAAATTATGTCTTTTGCCTGCACAGAAATTGAATGCTGTTACAAAGAAAAGATTCTCAAGCACAAACAAAAATCACTAATACGGATCACAAAAAATTCTACATAAATGAAAACTTGAAATGTGTTTGTCGTAATGGTAGTGGGGTGGAGTGAGATAAATGCTTAACTGTACCAGACAAATTAAACGTTTTGTCTTGGGAGTAAATTGAGCCTATGTCCCTTTCCATCTGCGGATCAGTCGATAAAGAAGACACGTTTTCGACACTAAATCCATGAGAAAGGCTGCAATTTGTGTGGCGTCCCTTGCTAGCTGACCTTGTTATATCCCTGCTCGTGGATGTAATTTGTGTTATCCAATATAATGTTGTGGAGGATGAAGAGAATTCACCATTCAGAGGTGTGCTAGTCCTATAGCCGAGTTGCTGAGGATTTGCACCTGAAATAGGTTCCTCTGCTGAAAATTAAACTTGATTTAATAATTGAAATGAATATGTACATAACGACTACATAGATTCTTTGCGACAAGTTGGCAGATAAAAACGCTTTTAATGAACCACACTTCGACATAATAAGGAACCAATGTAATTCATCCCAAACACACATCAGTTAAAACAAATATGTATGTATGTACACACACACACACACACACACACACACACACACACACATATATATATATATATATATATATATATATGACACATTTTTCTTAATATGTGGTGTCGAAAACGCTGTGTGTGTATGTGTGTAGTTTGGATTTTCAACACAGCTTTAAACAATTTTCAGTCATATCGCTACAATGTCTGCAGTGTGGCAGTTTATAGTGATGCCTAGCAAGAAAGAATCGCTTTATCTCTCTCTTAGCTGCACCACAATTGGACGAATTATATATATATATATATATATATATATATATATATATATATATATATATATATATATATATATATGTATGTATGTGTGTGTGTGTGTGTGTGTGAGTGTGTGTGGTAATGAGTTGTATCTATTACAATGATTTACTGGTGGTATAGTGGTCCGTACAAGTGAAAACATATCGTACACGTTTTGATACACGCAGTTGCAAAAGATACAACATATGCCTCTACTTATATGTCCCATTTTGATATTTCATATCCTAATGTGAAAAAGTGTTTGAAACATACATTAATGTTTGAAAACGTACGCGATTTTTCTGCCATCAGATCGGGTGTACCATAACCTTTTCCACCAATTTTGGTTTGTAAATAATGGCGATTATATTGAAATTTCACCTGTTTATAAGTATGAAAAATTGGCAAGAAAACCACTATGTGCTCATTTAATGAATTTGAACTGTCATAATCACTAAGATTATCATTAAAGAGAAACCTTGTCTGAACGTTACAGAACACTCCTACGGAATATTACTTAACTAGATAATAAAACTATGTCTATAGAATGAAGAGATGTGATAGAGTTCCAGTACAATGGTTCATACATCGCAAATATAACCTTACCTGTTATGCATAGTGGACGTATCATTCTCGTGCAATTCCCAAACGATAAAATATGATGTTGAAGGAAACCACAAGCGCCTTGGCCATATGTTGGCTCTAAAGTAACAATAAGGATCCGTTAATTGTTGGATTTGTGACAATTACGATTCGTTAGATCAACAAAAAGGAATCAATTGAATATTATACCAATGATCTGATGTTTGATGCGCATGTGCAGATTGTATCTTTGTATGGCATACCTAGACTAGAACTATTTATATGTTAATATTGACGTCAGTGTCTTGATATTCTAAGATGCACTGAGAAAACCTCCAGAAAATCTTCATTTTTGTTCAATGCCATTTACATGCACGACTAAACTATTTAAAAAGCCACTTCGACCTATCCATATGCTATATAAAACTCACGCTGTCAACAAAAAAACATATTCATATGCAATATAAATCTCATACTGCCTACATAAAAATCTATCAAAATGCCAAATAAAACTAATGCTGTCTACATAAAAGCTATCAATATGCCAATAAAACTCATACCTTGTCCATAAAATCCTATCCATATGCCACATAAAACTCATACAGTCTAGGTATTAACAATTCTGCACACATTATTACTAGCATTCGCGTTAATATATTATTTTTCTCACATGTTTACAAGAGGAAAGTGGAAGCAAACGGTGTACGGTGTGCGCAACCATGTAGTATTTGGTATGTATTCAAAAACAAACTATAATGATTGAATCAGCTGTCTGCGTGCAGTATTGATTTGTGTACAATATTGACACGATAATGATAATTTACGCGATAGTCATTATCAATGAAAGGAAACAGGTAAACGTTCTCGAGGCCCACCCCGACCCTCCAAAGAACAACATACTCAACAACAAAAGGAAAGAAAGTTGGTAAACATGTGCGAAGCCTTCGACTCCCACCCGCTCAAGAAACACCAGCAAGAAAGACAAGAAAAACTAACGATGCAGGGAACTATGTGTGTAGGTCTCATTCCAAATCCCCGAAGAAAAAAAAAACCCAACAAATAAACCAATAAAAAAAACCCTGCTTTGTTAATTAGAATGTACAGTAGTATGTTAATTAGAATGTACAGTAGTATGACCTGAGTTCAGCACGTTCGATGAACATTAGACAAAAGAAGGTTATACAGGTGCTTTACGGGAAGATTCATTAATTAGTAAACCATATAATATTGGTAGTTTGGTTTTGTTCGAAATTGTCTTCCGTTGGAAAATAAGTAAGCAAAACATCAAAAGGTCAAATGAAGTTAAACTAGTTTTGATATACGATAGGTCTGTGAGACAAGAGAATAATTTGCGATCTCTAAGACTGTGTAGTGAAGAAACAAATATATGTTAGATCTCAAGATCCGGATAAAACGTACAATTAATTAAATAATTAAATAACTTTAGCCACTGCTGAACTTATTTTCTATACCTATTCAAATAGTATAATGCAAAAGCAATACATACGAGTACTACTTTGAAAAGCTACTTCTATGACACGTCCTGTCCAATGAAAGCCAGGTTCACATGGACCCTGCTCAAAAAGTTGTCTTGTGCTAGTGATAAACGTAGCCAGCTTCAAGCTCCTGCTTTGACATAGATTACTTGCTGCTATCCATGTCATGTCTCTTCCCAGTATCCATTGACGGTCTGGTGCTAAAGAACAGAAATATAACTATATGTATATACGTATGTATGTATGTATGTATGTATGTATGTATGTATGTATGTATGTAAATATGTATGTATGTATTGTTATGTATATTTAATTTAATTGTTTGTTTGTTACTTTTAAATTTTTTAAAATTCAATTACATGATATTGTAATGTAACATTGTTTACTGGATTCGACATTGTCCAGAATTATTTTTGTTTTATTTTTATAAACAACTAATAATAGAAACATTGTATCTAGTTCTTGACCTTGTTCCAAAATCAGTGACAGTTAAACAACTTTTTATTTATGCTTGTTTTCTCCTTCTCAGAGTAAGAATCATTAAGTTGAATCAAGGTCATACCTGGACTACGTGACAAGTAGCATATATCAATTGGTACGAACTTTTATTTTTTCCAGAAGAATGAAATTTTGACCCTCATCCGGGAATCTGTTTTGCGTTTTAATTAGTGTATAACAGTTGTTTTGATAAAGGTTTATTTAGTGAAAGTTAAAACGCTTGACATGTTAAGTTGTATTATGTTGTGACCAGTTTGAGCTGAATTTTATTTTCTTCAGATTATTGAATTCAAGTGATTCTTTTCCTGGAAATACAAATCAGTTACATTCATGGCTTTTTATTACTAGGAGTCGTATTTTTTAATTCTTGGATAATGTTTGGATTTAATTCGTAAAACCGTAAGTTCTCTTTCTCCTTTTTCACTTTGTATTCTAATGAAATAAATTATTTGTTAAACTTTACAAAACTTCTTGTCTTCACTCTTTTATGTTACTTATTTTAAGAACATAGACTCGTAACATGAAATTGGTGGCTCGTCCGAAGTACGAAATTTTGCTAAAATATTTCAGAAAGCTTTCTTTTTTCTCCTAGTTTCAGAATTGTTTTGAATTCCAAGCATTAGTTTTCATTTCAGAAATTTTGAGTGAAATTAACAAGCTTTTTAACAATGTCATTAAAAGTGGAGATATTTCAAAACCTACCAAAGAGGAGTTAGACTTATTGTAAAAAGAGGAATAGCTCCAGCGTGCCAGAAAATATGATCTTTCTGAGGCAAAAGCTTCTTTAACGAAGCAAGAAATAAAAAACATGTTGGTCCAGTATTTGGTGGAAAAAAATGTTTTGGATAAAAGTGCTTTGGCTTTGATCAGTATGTCTGTATCAGACTCTAATATAAAAGTAAAGGAATTATAAATAAAATGCAAGAAGGAATTAGAGTTAAGAAAGCTTGAACTTCAGAAAGAGGAGAAACAAATGGAGTTTCAATTAGAAGAGAAACAAATGCAGTTGAAATTGGAGAGAGAGAGAGAGAGAGAGAGAGAGAGAGAGAGAGAGAGACGCAAATGCAAATGCAAAGAGAAAAGGAAGAATGGGAATATCAATTTAGATTATAAAGGTAGAGCTGGCAAGTGAAAAACACATTCCCATTTTACATGCAAATTCAAGTTTTGATGTTACTAAGAATATTAGGTTAGTGCCCACTTTTAGAGAAAACGAAGTAGACAATATTTTCCACATTTTGAAAAAATTGCTGAAAATTCAAAATGGCCAAGGGAGCATTGGACTCTATTATTACAGAGTGCATGTTTGGCAAAGCCCGAGACATCTATGCTTCCCTATTTGCACAGCAAAGTGCCGACTATGATCTGGTTAAGGAATGCATCTTAAAAGGTTATGAGTTAGTCTCTGAGGCTTATCGGCAAAAATTCAGGAACTATAAAAAAGAAGATGGACAAACTCATATCGATTTTGCAAGAGAAAAAGAGCAGTTATTTGATAAGTGGTGCTTAGCCAAGAAAGTTGATCAAGGTAATGAAAATCTCAGACAACTTGTATTACTTGAAGAGTTCAAGATCTGTGTCCATGGTGACATTAAGACTTATCTTAATGAGCATAAGGTCGAAACCTTGGAAAATGCTGCTCGTACTGCTGACGAGTATTCCTTAGCTCATAAAATTTATTTTGTAGGCAAGTCTTCCACTTAACAGTCTTCTGGTTAAAAAATGTATTTCAGCCTAATACGAGCCCTTCTAAATTTCAATCTGGCACAACTTTTAGAAATAAAGTTTCAGAAATCCTGATCTCATCCTACGTGTACCAATTGCAAGAAGAAAGGACACGTTATTTCTGATTGCTACAAACTGAAAAAATAAGCATCAGAATCAAAACAGACCTATTCCAAATGCTCTTATTCCTAAGAGGTCAAGGTCACGTTCATGCACTAATAGCAATACATTTGTTGAGTCTAATAAACCACAGTCTGATTTAATTATGGAGAATTATGAACCATTCATGTCGAAGGATTCTATATCCCTCTTGGTTTATTCAGCCAATGCCATCCCTATTAAAATTTTAAGGAACATGGGAGCTTCTCAGAGTTTTTTATTATCAGGTACTTTGTATTTTTCTGAGAAGTCTTCTTTTAATGAGAGTGTTCTTATTCAGGGAGTAGAGTGAGGCTTTGTTAATGTTCCTCTCCATTGTGTAAATTTGTCATAAGACTTTGTCTCAGGACCCGTGACAGTCGGAACTGTGTTTCCTTTACCCATTGAGGGCATTCATTTATTACTAGGCAATGACCTAGCTGGAGTTAAGGTTATGGTTAATCCACTTGTAACTGACAAGATTATTTCGATCATAAAGTCGATCCTATTGAAAAGAATTCCCTGATTAATACCCACATTTTGCAGTTACTAGAGCTATGACAAAGAAAGCTTTTGAGAATGATGTTGATCAGGAAAGTATTTCTTTACCTGACACCTGTATTGGTCAGGATTTTGATGAAATCACTTTCACTCTTTGTTTGGATCAGTCAAAGGGTATTGATCACATTGATCCTTCTGTAACTACTCTTTCTGTTTATTCTAGTCAGGGTGGCAAACGACAATCACTTGTCGTCTAACAGGAATAGATCCTGAGATCTCCTGTTTGTTTCAAAGGGTCTTTAGTGAAACCGAAGCCACAGAAGTACATGTTTGTTATTGAATTAAAAATGGGATTCTTATGAGAAAATGGAGACCTTCCGAGGTACCTGCTGGTGACTAGTGGTCAATGAACTATCAAAATGTAGTTCCAAAATCGTACAGACAACAAATTCTTAGTCGGACCCATGAAACTCCTTTGGCTGGTCATTTAGGGATTAATAAGACTTATCACAACATCTTGAATCTCTTCTATTGGCCAAAAATTAAAAGTGATGTTTGTGAATATTGCAGATCTTTTCATACTTGTTAAACGGTAGGAAAACCCAATCAGAAGATGCATAAGTCTCATCTGCAACCTATTCCGGCATTTGATGAACCATTCAGCAGAATAATGGTAGAATGCGTTGGTCCCTTACCTAAGACTAAGTCAGGAAACCAATACTTGTTGCCCATAATGTGTGCGTCAATAAGATTCCCAGAGGCAATTCCTTTCAGGAACATTAAAAGTAAAACAATAGTAAAAGCTTTGATAAAGATTTTTACTGAGTTTGGCCTTCCCAAATCTGTCCAATCTGATCAAGGGTCAAATTTTTTGTCTGGCATTTTCCAGCCAGTTATGCTTGAATTTGGAATGCAGCAATTCAAGTCAAAAAACTGAAATTATGGTTTCGACCGAACTTCAATGGAGAGAACGTTTGAGTCTGTTGATAGAGTTATTTCTCTCTAACTCATTCTTCAAAATTTCCTTCCGATTAGGTAATTCTTCCCTTTCAAAGTTAAGAAGAAAACGAATGAGTTAAATTATAATAATAGTACTCCTGGGATGTAAATAATTTAAAGGAGTACCAGTATGTTTATATAGATAACCAGATACATTAATTTAGTTGTACCTGTCCCACTCAGTCAGGATTTAAGTGAAGGAATGCAATCGGACACTATTGATTTGGAGTAACAAATCTTCGGAATTCAGAAATTATGAATAATCTTGACCAGAAACCTTCACCTTTGCAACAACAAGAACGGAAATTAACTTAACTTTATTACTTGAATATGAGCACTTATTTCAAGATGTTCCTACAAGAACAAATAAAATTTACCATGACGTTGAAACTGTAAACTCCAAACCTGTTAAACAACACCCATACTTGATGAACCCTTTCAAGCAGGAATACTTGACAAAAAGAAATTCAGTATTTGCTGGAAAATGATTTCATAGAACTGTGTACAAGTGACGGGAGTTCACCTTGTATACTTGTTCCGAAACCAGATAAAAGTTTTCGCATGTGCACTGATTATAGAAAGGTGAATAGTGTGAACAAAACAGATTCATTTCTATTACCAAGAATCGATAACTGCATTGATAAAATTGGAAATGCAAACTATGTCACCAAATATGACTTTCTGAAAGGGTTTTGGCAAATTCCACTGACGCAAAGGGCAAAGGAAATTTTGTCATTTGTGACTCCAGTTGGATTTTATCAATATAAAATGATGCCGTTTGGGATGAAGGAATCGCCAAGTACTTTTCAACGTTTAATGAACATGACTACATCTGGTCTAGATAATTGTGATGCTTACATCGATGGTGTCATGATCTACAACGACACCAGTAAAGATTATTTGGCAACAATTCAGAAAGTCTTTGACAGGCTTACTGATGCAAGGTTGAAAATTAATTTATCCAAAAGTGAGTTCTGCCGTGCTTGTGTAACATTTCTATTACACATCTTGGGACATGGACAAAGTTAAACCTATAGATGCTAAGTTCACTTCTATTCTGAATTCCCTGTGCCTGTCAGTAAAAAGTAACTGATGCAATGTTTGGGTATGGCTGGATACTATCGGAAATGTTGTTCCAATTCTTCTATAATTGCTGAACTCCTGTCAAATTTATTGAGCACGAAAACCAAGTTTCATTGGCCTGAAAAATGTCAGGAGGTTTTTGATAAGTTAAAAGCCATACTTAAGAGTGCACCAGTTCTTACAGCTGCAAATTTCAGTCAATCATTTAAACTGTCTGTTGATGCAAGTGATGTTGATGTTGGAGCAGTATTGATTCAAGAAGATATCAATGTTGTTGATCATCCAGTGCGCTATTTTTCTAAGAACTTAAATAAGCACCAAAGAAATTATTCAACAATTGAGAGGGAATGTTTAACTTTGATTTGGCATTACAACATTTTAAAGTTTACATTAGTTCAGCTCCTTTTCCGATTATTGTCTTTAGTTATCACGACCCCTTACTTTCATCGGCAAGATGAAAATTAAAAATCAGAGATTATTACGGTGTAGTTTGTTGTTACAGGAATATAATATTATCATCAGGCACATCATTGGAAAAGACAATTTAATATCAGATGCACGTTCACTTACATAGAAATATATTGTTTTCATGTATACTTTGTATCATTCATAAGATTTCTTCTTATGTTATTTTTTTTTAAAACTCATGTATAACTGACCCATGGTAAAAGGAAATCTTTATTATATAAATCTTTCTTTTTCTTTTATGAGGGGGAAGTGTTATGTATATTTAATTTAATTGTTTGTTTGTTAGTTATAATTTTTTAAAATTCCATTGCATGCTATTGTAATGTAACGTTGTTTTCTGGATTTGACACTGTGCAGATTTATTTTGTATTTTTATAAACAACTAATAATAGAAACATTGTATCTAGTTCTTGACCTTGTTCCAAAATTAGTGACAGTTTTGGTAAACAACTTTAAATTTTTTGCTTTAAAATCTTTCTCAGAGTAAGATTCATTAAGTTGAATCAAGGTCATACCTGGACTACGTGATTAGTAGCATAAATCACTTGGTACAAACTTTTAATTTTTCCAGAGGAATGAACTTTTGACCCTCATCCAGGAATCTGTTTGGCGTTTTAATTAATGTATAACTGTTGTTTTGATAAAGGTTTATTCGGTGGGGCTTAAAATGTTTGACATGTTAACTTGTATTATGTTCTGACCAGTTTGGGCTAAATTTTATTTTCTTCAAATAATTGAATTCAAGTGATTCTTTTCCCTGGAAATACAAAAGTGCTCTGACAAAAGTATTTGGATAAAGAAATTAATTGGAATTGACACTGAAATCAAAACTGGAATAATATTTTCTCGATTCAACAAGAGATTGTTGACACAGCAGCACTTCGCTGACCACAACAGATGTCATCGCCTTCAATTTCGGATTTCATCCGGACTCGAACTCAGTGTCATTCATGGCTTTTTATTACTAGGATTTCTATTTTTTAATTCTTGGATTATTTTTGGATTTAATTGGAAAGACCGTAAGTTTCTTTTTCTTCTCCTTTTTCACTTTGTATTCTAAGGAAATAAATTATTTGTTAAATTTTACAAAGCTTGTTGTCTTCACTCTTTTCTATTACTTATTTTACTAGCATAGACTCGTAACACTATGTATATATGAATGTATGTGAGTATGTATGTATGTGTGTATGTATGTATGTGTGTGTGTGTGTGTGTGTGTGTGTGTGTGTGTGTAAATAGCCATCACAGACAAATATCAAGCTGTTACATTTCCCTTGTCAGTATTATACAATATGTCTTTTATATGTCGCTTATAAATGCAGTATGTTACTGTCATACAGGTGTCAATTAATCGGTGATATGTAAATATAATTAATCTTAAATACGTGAAGGTTACACAGTTTGGGTATTTGGGTCAATTATTTGTTGTCATATATATATCAACCTTATATTCCAATATATTTTACGTTATTGGTTCAAATATTTGGAACAATTTGTGAAATGATGCAAGATACCTCTGCACTGTTTCGTTTTGACTAGTCGAAATAGACACTTATGTATATGTATTAAACAATAAAATGGGCGGAGATATCCAATGTTTTTAGACGGGTCAGTTAATCAACCACACATGCATTCAGGCTGTCTCTGAATTTTCTTAGGAAATCAAATAAGCGGATAATACAGTCCGTTAATCAATACTATTGATTTTAGCGCAACGTATAACCACTCGGTGCAGTAATACAAGTTATTGAGTGCCTATAACTTTACAGGTTTCGTGGAATCTGCTATTGTGTTGTATCTTGACATCATATATGCTCTCTTGTATTCATGCAGAGAAACACAGAAACAATTAGTGTTCAGTGTGTTTATTTCGTCATGAACTTTGTACTTAGCCTATATCATTGACCATACCTGCTTGTAACAAAAAAGTTTTAAAAAATGTTCTTACCAGGGTACGATTCGCAGATTATGCTGTATGTTTCATTACATGCCTTGTGCCAATAATGCCCTGTACAATCTTGTCCGATTTCAAAGGCAATACATCTGTCTCTGACATCCGGTTCAATCATTCTGAAACCTGTGAAATAGATTGTTACTAAGCTATGGTCTTAAACAAAGCAACAGGGAAAGGGAAACCAACAAGCTTTGTAAAGTTTAGCGAATAATTAATTTCTCCAATACATAATGCAAAGGTTTAAAGGAGTTTATAGTATTGTGAATCAAAACCCAAATAATCCTAAATGTTCTACCAAATGTCCAATAGTACAGATTGTTTTGAATGAATTCCAGAATTGAATGTGATAATGTGCCAATAGTCTTGAGGTATCACAATGACTTAATCCATATCTTTGAAAGAATTCACAATAATCAAAATATAGCGATTTAGTCAAAATATCAATGAGAACCTTGTATTTCCAATGAATGATAATTTTTATATAATACTTCCTGTCAAATCATATATGAACACAACTAAACGTGATTCCACATGACTGATGCTAACTTATGAATAAACAATTTTGCCGCTAGCAAACCTTATATGAAACACTCAGACACAGATGACCAAGATGTGGGTAATTTTCCCATCATATTCACAAACAAGTTCTTTTTCGAGAACTTTCTGCGGTGAAATGGCCATGCAAAGATGTTTACAAATAACTCACAATCATGAACAAACGTTTACCATGTAATAAGTTCTTTACAAGTGACCATTTCAGACTTCAGTCATGGACAAAACTTAAACAAAAATCCCCATGCCAAGGTCTAATGTTTGTTTTTGCAAACACATACATATTGGTCTACTTTGAGTAGGGCATTGACTTATACACCAATACTGCTGTCGATTGCATAGTATTACCCCCTGGATAGAATAAGTTCAATGAATTAGGATGGAATAATTATTGAATTTAAATCGTCCTCTAATATCAGAGCCATATTTGTCATTCAACATAGCAAAAACCTCAAATACTCAAAGGAGAAAGAAAGACGGTAAAGATTAGAGGAGAGATGAAAAATAATTCAAATAGAGATAATTCATGTATATACATATATTCATACATATATGCAAACACACACAAATATATATCTCTCCATCCATTTAACATTGCAAACGTGCATATTGATAGACGGGATGATTTTCATGCTTAATTGTGTGTTTGAAAATATCCCATTCAAACAACATTAAAGCTACATTAAAATGGATTATTACATACTTAAGACTCTATAATAATAATAATAATAATAATAATAATAATAATAATAATAATAATAATAATAACAGTAGTAGTAGTAGTAGTAGTAGTAGTAGTACAAAATATGCTGCTTTATTGGCTGTAAGATTTGATGCAATGAGAGACATAAATTAAACAATCCCTTGCAGGGGTTTCTCTTTGATAAATCACCAGTCCACAAACTCAAGCTTTTTAAATTTAAAGTTGCATCTTTTATGTATTATCAGACACAACTATTTTATTCTTGCTTTCCTATATTCCAAACATTAATTTCGATTCCCAAGTTCAGCACAAACAATCAGTGCTACATCTATCTACCCTTTCAAAAACATATCAAGCAGTTTCTAATAAATTATATATATTCTATGGAACAAAATACATTCACCTCTTAACGGCATTGATAAGTTTTGTGCTTGCGTATCCTGTACTACATTTGCTGTATCTACCAAATACATCTTATTGAATTAATGAATATTCGTTAATTTCAAACTAGAATGGTGCAATATTTGTTCTTGACTTCATTTTTTTTGAAGGAAGGAGTCACTGAGATGGAGCAATTTTTATATGAATAATTATAATGGTCAATCTAAGAACTGTTCCATCATTACCAATGACAATATGCATTTGTACTAATCTGTCAATCTAAGAACTGTTCCATCATTACCAATGACAATATGCGCTATAATCAGTCGAGGACCTTTTACTAAACTATATGAGTCAGAGTAGACACAAACACTAAAAGGTAGAATGTAATACTGATTGATGCAAAAGAAAACAAGTGTATTCTCTCTCTCTCTCTCACCTGTCAGTCCAGTATATATGTATTTCTGACTGTCTGTTTCTGTCTGTCTCTCTCTCTGACATGTCAGTCCTGTACAATAGTGAAGCATAATACGATCTGTTTGTTTTACTAAGCAAGTAATATACTATATAATCACACTTCTTTCTCTTCACGTATATTCCTTGAGATTTATAGGCGTTTCATTGTGATGGCTTTTTAAATTTTGTATAGTACCAGGATGCTTACTAGTCTCAGGATCGCTGACAAAAGTGTAAGTTGCAGCTACCCATGAATCCCCATCTAACTTCCTGTTTTCAAAAAGCTGCATATCAAATGATCCTTTATCAGGCTTGAAAAGTGTTCCATTGGCCTGTTGGCATACTACCTCGGCATCAGACCATATCACCTGAGAATGAGCTTGAAAAACTCTTCCTGAAACTATACAACAAACATGTTATTTAATGCAACAAAAGGAGCGTCTTCGCTAGCCAAGCTTCCAACATGTTAACCCAAACTATACCTTGGCGGATCGATTGGATATTTCAGTGCTTCAGGGTCTGTCAATTTCAAAAGTAATGGCTTCTCTCTGGTACATAGTCATAAATTCCATCTTAAACTTACAAAGTATCCATTTGAAGTCAATTGCCTGCACCGTTTTTGGCCAATGTACAATGTACTGCTGTTATACGTTGTGGGTTAGTTGGCATTACGTATTAAGGGAGGTAAGTCATGAAATCCAATAGATGTCACATGGACCAAGCACAGAAGTATCTGATCGATCCGCCAAGGTGTAAATAGGGTTAACATATCGGAACCTTGGCTAGCAAAGATGCAAAAGAAGATGGAATGTGTATTATAAGCTACAGTAAGCTGCTAACGCATAGGCGCGGAGGGGTGAAAGTTTCAACGTAAAATTAAAAATTGATTCTTCTAAAGTGTGCAGTTCATTCGAATCATTCATAAGACATACTGATGTATGATACATCTGCAAAACGTTTATAAAACGTTCAAGGTGTTTAAATAAATAGTTTAATGTTGGGTATTGCTCCTGTTCTTTCGCTTGTGGTTTTTAAGGTTTCTTTACCATCAGATCAAGCAGCAAGTCTGCAATTAAATGCCTTTTCATTTTATCATTAATCGTGTTTTCTCGATTTGTTTTTCTTCAGAATTGACCAACGTCTTGTTTGTTGATGCTTTTCCACTGAGTTCTTTATGTGTCCCATTTGTTTACTTTGCTTTCAGTTCCTGTTTGTATTCAAGTTGGGGGTGCAAAATGCTATTACATTTTATATATTCTGTAAAACGATAAAGTAAAATCCTCCCACCATGCAATCCTTTAAAATTTCAATGACGATGGCTTCCAAAACAGAATAACATGACATCGCTTATCCTCGATCACTTTTACAATGCCACTGCTGACATCTTTGATACGTATTTTAACATGTTCCCATTTTTTAAATTTGTTTTGTTTTTCTTCAGCTTTTCAGCTGTCACATTTAACAATCTCCTTTTGTTTTCCTATGTTTACAATATATGTAGTAAACAAGGTTGCTTTAGAAAAATTAGTAAATCGGGTGATGATTACGAGTCACTTTATTGCTATTGACATATCTTTTTTTATCACATTACCGTCGTTATAAAGTTATTACGCAGTTGTTGAATAATGTGGCTGGTTATCGTCAACCATGTTACCAATAAGCCCGGTTAGGTCAGCAAAAGGCAAGCTGCATCGAGATGCTCTTGGCAAAGGAACTTTTATCCCACTTCCTGATAAGCTAATGCTGTGTCAACAGTCCCGTTGCAACACACAAATATAAGGAAACTAATATGTCTTATAGCATTGATTTAAATGATTACTTGTCTGACTGACAGATTTCTGATTGACTGTATTATAGTTAGTTATTATTTATTCTATCTGATTAAATGGCTTCAAATTTCAAGGATCTTTTAAGTCAACTTTCTCACTTTAGATATGCAAACTTACAAAACTTGCATCATTAAGTTCTTTTTAAAATTGTTTGCCGATAGGAGAAATATATATATATATATATATATATATATATATATATATATATATATATATATATATATATAATAATAATAATAATAATAATAGATCGAAGTTAAGTCTTGAGGGAACACTTGCCGCCATTTTTGTCAACAAAGAAACTTCGATTCGAGAGAAGAAAACAACCCAAAACAATTCGGTTATATTGTTTTTAGAAAAAATAATAAATAATCTATAATTTATTTATTTCCAATAAATGTTGAGCAACTTGATCTCCAGAATTGCCCATGTAAATTAAATAAATGAACACATTCAATTCCACTTCATAGCAAGATGTGGCCATTTTCAGAACTTAAAGGCACTGAATCAAAAGTAAGACAACAAAACAACCCACCTTCTTTTCACATATAAAGTTAAAACTAGCTTATCTTCGTCGTGTATGGACAAAGCTTGTGTGATATAGTTTACTGTAAAGTACACGCTTTCAGAAATCACCAAAGCCAGCATACAAAACTCTTTCAACCTAATGAAACTTTCAAAAACCACACAAGCTCGGTAACAAAACTCTTCAACCGAATGAAACCAAATATGAAGTTTGCCGCGTGTCGTTGGAAATCTATTAAAACTTATAATATCAATCGAGTCCACTTACCATGATTTAAAGGAAAAAGGTGCAAAATTCCCAAACAGATTCGTAGCATCCACACATCCATACTTCTTCAGCGACATTTAGCAATCAGGAAATAAATCCGTTCTGCATAGCTGATCACGTTGTTTCGCTATGCGTCAGTCAGGTAATATAATTTACCACTGGTGATTTGGTGATGTTGATAAATTAAGTGGGGTTTGTGAACAGTTTAAGTAAATGTGTGTGTGTGTGTGTGTGTGTGTGTGTGTGTGTGTGTGTGTGAGAGAGAGAGAGAGAGAGAGAGAGAGAGAGAGAGAGAGAGAGAGAGATGTACAGTAAAATAGTTGAACTAAGGTAAAAGTTGCTAAGTTATAAACATTTTTCTCCAGCTTAACTTTTGATTTTAATGTTTTTAAAAAGAAAACTGGATACCGATTAATATCATTCGAATAAGCCTGTTAAGGATTTATCAATTAATTGTGACTACATTTGTTATATCCATACAGCCGTCATATTACTATGTAATAATGCGGTCCCGCTATGTTCTACTAACTGGGGGAATACGGCTTCTCGATGCTATAAATAATACGATGAACATTATTTGTGTGTTAATTCATCACGGCATAAAGCCGACAAGACGAGTTCAGAGGGAAAGTCCCCCAAAACACCAGTCCAGGATTTTAGTGTCTAATTAATGTCAGACAAACTGGATAA
This sequence comes from Megalonaias nervosa, assembly GCA_016617855.1. Classification (NCBI taxonomy): domain Eukaryota; kingdom Metazoa; phylum Mollusca; class Bivalvia; order Unionida; family Unionidae; genus Megalonaias; species Megalonaias nervosa. The sequence goes on from JAECUM010006010.1 coordinate 99,958, forward strand.
ATCACAAGCTTTGTCATTGATCAGTAATGATTCACCATGTCGGAGATACGCCACTCATGAAAACAGAAATCGATATTATATATCGATACAAAGATCAAAACTTCATGCATGCGTACATATATAATTGCAAATGTTATTTATTTGCCGAATATAGCCTGAATGGAGCCAGGGTTTGAAATATTATAAAATATCATTTGATATAAAATTCCTCGCAAGCACTGATACGTTTATATTATGACAAGAAACTCCTCTTTTTTGAGGTTCCATTTTTGCTATTAGTGTTTGTTCGGAATAGTCACTGAAAATAGTTAAAATTCAGTTGAAGATCCCAATTTTATTAATGTTTCAATCAAATATTGTCAATAAAACAAAGTAACTTAAACTTAATAATAAAAAATACAACTATGAAATGTACTTTTATATCGATTTAAATGACGGTGTTTTACGAATTTAATTTCTAACATCCCCAAAAACTTAATTCGATATTTAATCATGAATATGGATATTCTATTAATAATTTTAACACATATTGATGGTATGAAGATATGTTTTTCTGATGTACAAAAGCACATGTTTCTTTTCTAAATTTGTCCCGATTCTAATATTGTGTATTCCCTTTAATATCTGAAGTTATATTGCTATTCAAGTGGAGAATTTCCATATTAAACTGTTTCTTGTTTTTTCCTGCTTTTCTATGGAGACTAAATTGAGCATTTTAGAAATAATAAATGTGTTTTGAAAAATAACTAAAATAATAAATATATTTATTCGCCCTCGACATCCACTGCTAAAGCTATATTTAATATTTCTATAATTAAAACAACGTCTCTGTTCTTTAATTACAACTCTAAGTTCTCAAAAGATTCGTTTTACTAATATCTTACTTTCATTATCAACAAATCCTGGTTAGCAGAACACAAACATATACTCTGTTACCTCAGTCATATCTTGACTGGTTCATATTTGTCTATACGATTATTACCCGAGTCCTAAATAGATTCACACACTCAGAAGTCCGTCTAGTTGTAATTCAAACTTGTGACGTGGGTATAAAAATAATGATTTCTTTTTTCCAATTCAAACGAATCATTTCTATGAAAATCAAAAATATGTCTAAGACTGTGTACTAATTTTATAATTTTATGCAGAGTGAACACGTTTTATTTTTTAAAAATCCCCACCCCACCCCCTCAAAAAAGGAATTGAACAATGGAGTCTGTAATGCCAGCAAACAATTCGATATATATATCTGTCACTTTAATTGTTCGTTTCTCTTATTCACCTCTCCAGCAATAAGTTTGATAATGAAAAAAAAAAAAAAAAAAAAAAAAAAAAAAAAAAAAAAAATACAAATAAACACAATAACAGCAGGCGAACGTACGTGTTATCCTTATCATATAAACACCAACCCATCCCCGTCTTTCAACCTTCTGCTTTATATGCCTTGGCTAAATGTGAATTTAATTTAGAGACTCTTCACTTTGACTATTAAAAAATGTACATTTTGTCATTAAAACTTAATATCACCTGCCATGTATTCACATATTTGTATCGTAAAAGGACAAGAACATTGTAAACCATTGGCTTTCATTCGAATTCATTACTTTCTATATTGTACCTCTTGTAATGTCCAGTTACAATCTAATTGGGCCACCAAATCTATGTCGTCCATTAGCATCAACACATATTTAGGGGTTTGATTTATCATATTATTATTGCTATTATTATTATTATTATTATTATTATTATTATTATTATTATTATTATCTTTTTGAAACTATGAGGGAGAAAATCCATACTGTGAGGAAATGATATACATAGCCAGCCTGTCTGTAGTTTTATTGATTGAATGATCCATCGATTGAAAGTTTTATTAAATACGAAAATAATATATATATATATATATATATATATATATATATATATATATATATATATATATATATATATTGGCGACTCTAAATCACTGTTTCCATTACTTCACAATACAAAGGCCTATGGGTATTTAAACTTTCAAATATTACAATTTCTATTTAAGTGCCAAATGAATTTGGAGAATTTAATATCAAATAAATATATAATTTGTTTGATGGTTTCAATTTCCAAGGAATAAAAATGAATGGGCAAACCCCACAAGTTCTCCTTTTGAATGCAAAGAGTTTGTGTCGGATTTGCTTTCTTTCTTTTTTTTAAAGAAATCGAATAACTATTTAGACTGGAATATTTACAGTGTAATAGAAAGATAAATTATAAATTCTCCTCTAACTTATTCCTCACTGAAATATTAAATCTAGCTTTAGCAGTGGATGTCGAGGGCGAATAAATTTATTTATTATTTAATCCTTTTTGAAAACACATTACTGACTTTGTACCAGACTCTTTTTTGCGGAATTGAATGCACATGTTTCAAGCACATGTAGATCCAAGGCTCATGGTTTTCTCTGCACAGAAACTGTGATCAAGGATGTGTCTTTGTTGACAAATACATGTTTGATCACGAGAACTCAGATTTTAAATTTATTTAATTTTTAATATCATGCTATTCGCATAGGTATACTATGGGAACTGAATTAGTACAGTGAATCTTACGTACATAACTTAGTTCCAACTATACCATCTTACATTTTGTTGTTTGCAAAGTTTTTTCCCTTAGTTCAGCTCTGTCACTGAAGCGATTTTTTTGCGACTACCTGCAGACCTTTGTAATCACGGAGCCATTTTACAAACAAAATTACGGCTGTTAGTAAATGGATATATAGGGATTTGGCGTCCACAGTACCAGGGTATCTACCCCAACTCCCAAATATTCTAATGTTTTCGTACGTTTTTTGACACAGGTATATGGATAAAGAAGATTGATCAACAATCCGATTCCGGCAGCCTGGTCCTACAATGTAAGACGCCCCCTGATAAAGTTTTTAGGCGACCTAAAAAAAAAAAAAAAAAAATGTAAATATCACGGGATGCGTCTTACATTGCAGTACTAGCGGTAACCCTGTCAACTTATTTTCTATATTTTCAGTTCATTGTCAAAGTAAAGTCAACGTAACCCTTATCTAATACAAGATAACATCCACATACAGAAAAAGAAAACGGGCTTGAGTTGTCCACCGCATCTTTAGTTTTGTAACTTCTCACTGTGTGAGACCTAAATACATCTGAAAGTAAAAATGTTGTAAGTATTTCTGAAACACATTTGTTGATAGTCTCAAGTTATTTGATAGCAGAATGTGTTCTCAGGCTCCATCGGGGACATTTCAATTTGATTGGCTTTCACTAGAAGAGCCAAAATGGAGGTTCAGGCATAAAATGTCAAGGGCGCGGGGGGGGGGGGGCTGCCCTGGGAGGGAGGAGCTTTGGGAATAAGACCAGTAGAAGGTGAGTAGAATTATCATTTAGTGTAAAATTCGTGAAGGATGAATAGAAAATTGACTGACCTTAACTCCTTTGTGCTAAAGGTGTACTTTACGAGCGATATATGTATGAATGCAGCTGAGATATTTCGAGGGCCAGATCTGGCCTGCATCCAAAAGAGATCCCAAAATACTGATATCTACCCCAATGGGCAGTTTTCACAGACTTCATGATTGTATGCAAAAACCCATGATGCAATGTGCACATATCTTAGCCACCATTTTGATTCCCTAAACCTTTGTCAACATCGCATATCTTCAAGATAAAAATGATCTGATTTAATTTTCAATAAGGCTGTTTAATTTCTCAAAATGATACATAGATAATAGTTGAAATTAGGCATCCATTTAAAATCAAAGACAAAATAAAGTTGGAAGTTTCCTGGCTTATATCAGAAGATGGAACTGCAAGTCTGCATATTACTATCAAATTGAAATGCAGCTATTTATGACAAGCAGACTATTGTGATTTTTAAGAAAAACTTATCATCTATTTTGTCCTGAACATTGCTGTCATGATAGAATATTTCTGGACAATGAAATTTGGGATACATTATCAGTTACAGAATTAAAATTTCATACTGTGGATTGTGCTAGACCTTTTATGTACAAATACTTTTTCCAAAAGCAAGTGTTTGTGCCAAAGACAGCTGAGAAACAAATTTTTATTAATATGGTCAAATATTGTATTTCTGGTGGAGATGAAGGGCGGACGATGATATTGTATGAAAGCAAGCACTGCTCAAAGATGTTGTTTCATCTTCAGTGTCGTTTTGTTTGTGTGTTGATTTGTTTATGACTGTGTTTATTGACGGACCTATTTGTTTATGAAAGAATAACAAAGATGGTTGAAATTTCAGTGTTTTATTTTTAAAAAGGGGAAAAGTCATGAATTTGTTCTCCTGAGGTGGAAATGCCTAATCAAATGTGATGTAATATAATATCCTTATGCATAAAAGGAGACATGCCATCATAATTTTCTGGAGAGAACACTGTTATTAGGTGACAGTTTGTGTGGCTAGGTTCTCAAAATAGCAGACATTGAAGTGCACACAGTTGATGACATCACATAAAAACAATGGATAATCACTCGGGGAAAAAAAATTGACAATTTGTTGATCTTAGTCCAGATCTTTGTTGATCTTAGTCCAGATCTTGCTGCATTGAAACAGTAACATTAAACATGACTTAAAGATTGCTCCAATTGACAAATCATTTCTTAAGTGAAGATAGATTATTATATCTCTGTGGCTTAATTTGGTTAACTTGTTATCTTAACCATTATAGGAGTAAATATGGATATTACATTTGTATTCTAAGAAAGTAACTGCAGGTCTTTATAAACAGTATCATTGTTTGAAAACCACTACATTAACTGTCTATGATGACCACAATTCAATGACATTGCCATGGTTATAAAAATAGGATTAAATTATGTGACCTGGATCACACAGTGTATGTTCAAAATGAGCATCCACCAGAGTGAGAATAAATGAAATCTCATTATAGTGCAGTGTCATTTCAAATGGACACTGTATTGATAAGAATTGTTCAGCCATCATGGTTTTATCAATCTGTACTCATGAACTTAATATTTTATTACAATTCTTTACTCTTAAACTAATTAGTAGAAAAGAGCAAAAATCCAACAAGTTTTGGCCAAACATGACTGAGGTGAGATGGCAGTAATTTGGAATGGTGAGCGCTTTAGATCACTTGGCCACTTGGGGCTCCCTAACAGCATGCATTTGCTGGAATACTCTCTTTTACATTTCAGCCAAATTTGACTGTTGCGTAAAATGGCCCACAGAAAGCAAGAAACAAGCGGGAAGACAAAAAAATGTAATATCCATGACAATGTTTCCAGGACCTGAATATGCATTTTAGTTACATTGTTTTGAATGTTTCTTGGATCTGTCAGAAGAAGATTAAAGAGTTAGATGTTCAAAAGATGCAATTAAAGGAATCAGATTTTTACATTTAAAGGAATCAGATTGATTTGATGACTGATAGGAATCATACTGATTTGTCCACTGAAAGGAGTCAAACTGATTTTTCCACTGAATTGTGGGTCATGCGTTACCAGTGTAAAGAGAGCTATAAGTTGAAGGTCAGTGGTATAGATTAACTTTTAGTGTGAAGAAAAATGTTTTGGACAACTGTAGCAGTTCATGTTTAGTGAAAACCCACCAAAGAATGTGGATTAAGTCTATACAGTGCCTTTCAAGAATATTTTAATAAGACATTGGGGGTATGTTAGCTGAATTAGTGTTATAAATCTGACCCCACATGAAGGCAACATTATCTAGTTTAACAGCATCCTTTGATGAAATATTTTGGCTAGTTATTCCAAATGAATAATTTTCAAATGGGGAATTATCCATTCTGGAAGATAACTGTCCAGTCTATGTTGCTAAGAAAATGAGATACATGGAAAATAGCTCCTCACTTTTGACACAATATTAATATTTTCTGTCCCTTTCACAAGCAAATTCATATCGAAGTTAATTTTTCAGATTGTATATTAGTATCTCTTTGCTATTATTTTATTTATTTGATTAGTTTTGCCTATTAAATAAATGGAACAATTATCTGTGCTTAATTGTTATGTATATCTATTTTTCAGCAGATTTCATGCCACATGCCCAGTGTACAAGAAGAAGCAAATGTGAAGAGCCCATTTTACTTACTGCTTAGTAGTTATTTTGAATCCTTTAAAGACAATGGAAGAGTCCAAGTCAAGCTCAGCAACAGAAGAGGAGGAAGGAGGTCTGGATTTGACAGCATACAGGTTGTGTATCACTCCTACTTACAAAAGGTGTAAATCTGAAATCAGTAAATGTGTGTGGTGGGGAGGTTTTGACCATGTTATTAAACAGAGAGAATTGATTGGGATCTGTGGAAGGCTCCTTGTCTATTTTGGTCTCATCCTACCACCTTTATGGTGCTTTACAAAAAGTGAGTTATTGACTTTCACAAAATTTCTAACACTGAGTTGATGCTGTTGCTGCTGCCATTGCCACAACAAAATGATCACTGTGTATGTATGTATTTATTTTTAAAAAGGCAAATCATACATATAATTCAGATCTGCAAATAGTAACAAATGGAAGATGGAATATAAAGTGTCCTTAATCGTATCTCATTTGTAACTTTTACCAGTGTAGTTCACATAATAGGCGGAGGATCATAGAGCAGGTACTTTGAGGAAAATAATTCTATGCAAAACTTTTTTGTGTACTCTTGTAGCTATAATTTATATTGTGTGAGAATAATAGCTCTCTGTTTTGCTATCCTGCCTTACAGTTATTGTATTCATGACTAATTTCTTCGTAATGCACTTGCTTTGAGAAGAGGGCATTATATACCAAAGGATGAACATTGCTTCTCTCTCTATGTGTCCCTCCATTTGTTTTTATTATGTGAACTATTATTTATATATTGTTTCATTTAATGAAATAAAATTCCACTGAAGTTACATCATGTGCTGAGCATGTGTTGTGCACCAATATTGTGTCACTGTGACCTACTTTCCTGTGGTTTATTAAAATTGGTTACAATTATGTATGCTATATTTCCAACATCTTTGCATCTATTACTCCAAAGTAATGTTAAATGTGCATCATAGGATGTGCATGTCTTGTACACCAGAACTAAGTTACTGCAAAGTCTGTCATGTTTTTCGTGAGGATCCCAGTTGCTTCCAGAAATAAGTCAGATTCTCCAGTTGGCTACTGTATAATATTATGTTGTTTTCTACATTTTGAAACAAACGTGTCATATGCTAGTTATAATAATAAATGTTAATTGTTCATAATGAGCTATAAGGAAATTCTCAAAGCTAACAATATAATATTCAAGTTCCATCTATGCTTGCTTTGGGCAAAGAAATTGAATCTGGGTTACATGGTTTTCAGCTACCACCTTATTTTTCAGCTCTACTGATAGTAAACCGTAAATGCTTATGGGATGGCATATTGTCTTACATCATTTGTTCATCAGTCGGTTAGCACAAGTTTGTAATTGTGACTTCTCTAAACTACCTGGATGTTTGCCATTGGCCATTAAATACATAATTGTGTCATGGTCTTGTTTGTTATAATGGAAATGGTGCTACCCTGACATCTGATACGGCCACCATGGAAGTCATCTTGAAAACCTTGCTATAGCTACTGCTTCTCAGTGGAAAGTAATATTGACAATAGTTTTTCCACAAGATGAATTTGTATGCTTTCTAGATCGTTCTAAATAAAAATAGTGACAATTTAACATGACCACCACATCACACATCTTGAAAATCTTGCTAACGCTACTTTTCCTTAGCAAGTCGTCCACACCTGTAGCCTAAGTGGTTAGAGTGTCCACCTTGGATGCAGGAGGTTGTGGGTTCAGGTCCCAGCCGAGTCATACCAAAGGCTTAAAAAAATGGTGCTAGCAGCTGCCTTGTTTGACGCTCAGCATTAAGATGTTGGTATTAGGACTAGTCAGCCTGGTGTCAGGATAATGTGACTGGGTAGGATATGATGCTACATGTCTGCGGGATGTGGCCCTAGTGCTAGACATCACTATAAACTGCCACACTGTAGACATGGTAGTGATATGACTGAAAAATTATTAAAGGTACATTTCAAATCCAAATCACATACACACACGGAACAAGTCATACGGATGGCTTTTCACTAGGATAATTTATATCGTGCTTGTCTGGGATATTTGAATTTGGCTAAAATATTTCAGAAAATTGTTTTTTGAAATTTAAATTCCCCTAGTTTTCAAATCCCAAGTACTATTTTACATTTTGTTTGAAATCTTTAATGAAAACAACAGACTTTCATTCACAATATCATTAAAAGTAGAGAATGTTATGGAATTTTACCCAGGAGTGTTTGGAAATTTTGAAAATGGAAGTCCAGCTAAAAAAAGTTGGAATTAGTGATAAGACAGGTTCAGTTTCAGATAGAAAAGATACAAACGGGGAAGAAATGCATAGGCAATTTGAAGAAAGAGAGAAAGAAAGACATATCCAGTTTGAGAAAAAAAAATTAGATATGCAATTTCAAAAAGAACAAATGCACGAACAGATGCAAATACAAAGAGAGAAGGATGAAAGGGAATTTCAAATTAGAATGAAAGAATTAGAGTTGGCAAAAGGAAAACACTCCCCTACTTTTGATGTTATAAGAAATATCAAGTTAGTACCCCCTTTTCTGGAAGAAGAAGTAGATAGATATTTTCCTTATTTTGAAAAAGTTGCTGAAACTTTCAAGTGGCCAAGGGAGTACTGGACTCTATTATTGCAGTGTGTACTTACTGGTAGAGCTTGTAACATTTACATTTCACTGTCATTGGAGCAGAGTGCTGACTATGATGTGGTTAAAGACTGTATTTTGAAGGGTTATGTGTTAGTCCCCGAGGCGTATTGGCAAAAATTCAGGAATTCTAGAAAACCAACTGGCCAGACCTATGTTGAATTTGGATGGGAAAAAGCACAACCATTTGATAGGTGGTGCTCTTCTAGAAAGGTCAATAAAGATTACAGAAGTCTCAGACAACTCATATTACTTGAAGAGTTCATACTGACATTAGAATTTATCTTGAAGAGCATGAGATTGAAACCTTGGAAAATGCTGCTCTTGCTGCTGATAAGTACTCTTTAACTCATAAAGTTCCTGTTGTAAGCTGATCTTTCACTCAGCAGTGTACTGGTAGAAAGGTATTTCAGCCCAATACATCATCATCATCATCATCATCAGTCCCATAGTCTGGTAGACCGTTGGGGCACCACACAAGACCGAACAATCAGCTTCCTCCATTCCTCTTGATTTTCCGTCTTTCTCATTGAGTCGCTCAATGTCAAGCCTGTCCACTCTCGAATGTTGTCTTTCCACCTCTTTCTCTGCCTGCCTCTCTTTCTTCTTCCTTGTACAGTGCCTTGCAGGATTGTCTTGGCAAGTCCTGATGATTGTGTGACATGCCCATACCACTGCAGTTTACATTTTTTCACTGTGCTCAGGAGGTCTTCGTGAGGCCCAATGGCTTGTCTGATCCTTTGCCATATTTCTTCATTGGTGACACAGTCTTTGTATGAGACGCCGAGGATCTTTCGGAAGCATCTCATCTCTGTGGCTTGTATTCTTTTCTCAAAGCCAGCTGTTATGGTCCATGATTCACAGGTGTAGAGAAATATGGAGATAACCAGTGAGTGCATCAGTCTGACCTTTGAACTGAGTGCAGTGTTCTTGTCGTTCCAGATGGGCTTCAGTTTTGTCATCGCTGCTGTTGTCTTCGCAATCCTGGAGAGTACTTCAGGCTTTGATCCTTCATCTGTTACAATTCCCCCCAAATACTTGAAGCTGTTTACTGTTTCTAGCTTCGTACCTTGGACCCTGATGTCAGTACTGATACCCTTAGTGTTGTTGGCCATCAGTTTAATCTTCTCTGCACTGATTTCCATGCCGTAGGCTGCGGAGGTTTTGTTGAGGCTCTCTACTAAGCTAGCTATTTCTTGTTCATTTCTTGCTAGTCCATCAATGTCGTCGGCAAAACATAAGTTAGTGACTGTTCTACCTCCGATGCTGACTGTCCCTTCATGCTTTTCAAGCAGGTCAGCTGTGATTCTCTCCAGAAAGATGTTGAATAGTGCGGGAGAGAGCAGACAGCCTAGTCTGACTCCGACTGTCATTCTGAACCAGTCCCCTATGCTGCTGTTGAAGTATACTGCATTGGTGGCCTTGCCATACAGGTGCTGTACTACTGTGATGAGGTTGGCATTGATGTTGTACAGTCTCATGGTTGCCCACAAGGCTGCATGCCATACCCTGTCAAATGCCTTCTTGAAATCCATGAAGACGTGGTACAGATCTTGCTGGTGTTGGAGGTACTTCTCACACAATATCCTGAGGTTGAAGATCTGCTCTGTTGTGCTGCACCCTGCCCTGAAACCTGCCTGCTCCTCGACAATGATCTTTTCAGCCTGTGGCTTTAGTCTGTTTAGCAGTATCCTCAACATGACTTTGCTTGGATGGCTTATAAGACTGATTGTACGGTGGTTTTGACACTGTTGTAAATTGCCTTTCTTGGGGAGGGTGATGATCAGTGATTGGGTCCACGGCGATGGCCATTCTCCTGTTAGCCTGATCTTGTTGCTTATGTTTGTGAGGGCGGTAATCATTGCTTCACCCCCTGCTTGGACCAGTTCTGCTGGAATGTTGTCCACTCCTGCCGACTTCCTCTTTTTCAATGATCTCACTGCTGCTTCTACTTCATCCTGTAGGATAGGGTGGTTGTCATTGTTAGTTGCTGGAGGGACATTCAGTACCTCTGGATCTATTATGGGTTGGTGGTTGTAAAGTTCTGTCCATCTTTTCAGAATGTCTTTTTCTTCTGTGAGGCAGTTTCCGGCTTTGTCCTGTAAGGAGGTAACTCGCCGTTGCTTTGTGCTTGTTAGATCTTTGACCAGCTGGTATGCTTTCTTGCTGTTGTTCCTTTTCAAGTTTCCCTCAATGTATTTGCCCAATACAACTCCTCCTAAAACTCAATCTGGCACAAATTCTAAAAATCAAGCTTCTGATAAACTTGATTCAAAATCCTTGTCTATTCCTATGTGTACCTATTGCAAGAAAAAAGGACACATCATTTCTAATTGCTTTAAATTGAAATATAGGCATCAGAATCAAGATAGACCTATCCCAAATGCTCTTATTTCCAAGAGGTCAAGGTCATGGTCTTGTATTGAAAGCAATACATTTGTTGGGTCTAATAAACCCCAGTCTGATTTTATTATGGAGAATTATGAACCATTCATGTTGAAAGGTTCTATATCACTCTTCGGTGATATGGTCAATCCTATCCCTATTAAAATTTTAAGGGATACAGGAGCTTCTCAGAGTCTTTTATTATCAGGTACTTTGCCTTTTTCTGAGAAGTCCTGTTATAATGAGAGTATTCTCATTCAGGGAGAAGAGTGCGGCTTTGTTAATGTTACTCTCCATTCTGTAAATTTGTCATCAGACTTAGTTTTAGGACCTGTGACAGTCGGTATAATGTCTACTTTACCCGTTGAGGGCATTCATTTGTTGCTAGGCAATGACCTGGCTGGATACAAGGTTGTGGTTAATCCATTGTAACTGACAAAGCCTTCTTTGCATCAGAAAGTTGATCCTATTAAAAAAGAATACCCTGAGTTATACCCAGCTTGTGCAGTTACCAGAGCTATGTCAAAGAAAGCTCTTGAGAATGATTTTGATAAGGAAGGTATTCCTTTAGCTGACACATGTATTGGTCAGGCTTTTGATGAGGTCACTTTCACTCCTAATTTGGATCAATCAAAATGTATTGATCACTGTGATCCTCTTTTAAATACTCATTCTCTTTTATCTAATCAGGGTGACAAACGACAATCACTTGTCGTCGAACAGGGAAAAGATCCTGAGATCTCCTGTTTGTTTCAGAGGGCCATTAGTGAAACTGAAGCCACTGAAGTACCTGTCTTTTATTTCATTAAAAATGGAATTCTTATGAGAAAATGAAAACCTCCTGAGGTACCTGATAATGATTAATGGTCAGTGAACTATCAGATTGTAGTTCCAAAATCTTACAGACAGGAAATACTTAGTTTGGCCCATGAAACTTCTCTGGCTGGTCATTTAGGAATAAATAAAACTTATCACAAGATCTTGACTCACTTTTATTGGCAAAAAATCAAAAGTGATGTCTGTAAATTTTGTAGATCTTGACATACTTGTCAAATGGTAGGAAAACCCAATAAGAAGATACCTAAGACTCATCCGCAGCCAATTCCTGCATTTGACGAACCATTTAGCAGAATTATGTAGATTGTGTTGGTCCCTTACCTAAGACCAAGTCAGGCAACCAATATTTGTTGACCATTATGTGTGCGTCAACAAGATTCCCAGAGGCAATTCCTTTGAGGAATACTATTGTAAAAACTTTGATAAAGTTTTTTACTCAATTTGGCCTTCCCAAATCTGTCCAATCAGGTCAAAGGTCAAATTTCATGTCTGGAATTTTCCAGCTTGTTGCTCAGCAATTCAAGTCAAAGTGAAACTATGGTGTCACAGAATTTTACTTGAGAGAACATTTGAGTTTTGTAATAGAGTTCATTCTCTCTTGCTCATTCTTCAAAATTTTCTTCAATTTAGATTTTATGGCCCTTACAAAGTAAAGAAGAAAATGAATGAGTTAAATTATAATATTAGTACTCTGATCTAAATAAATTAATGGAGTACTAGTATATTGAAAGAGATAGCTAAGTTAATTATATAATTAATTTAGTTGTACCTGTCCCACAAACTGAGGATTTAAGTGAAGAAATTCAATTGGACACTGTTAATCTTGGAGCAACAAATCTTAAGAATTCGGAAATTATGAAAGATCTGGACCAGAAACTTTTACATTTACAACAACAAGAAAGAAATGAACTTAAACAGTTATTATTCGAATATGAGCACTTGTTTCCAGATATTCCTATGAGGACAAACAAAATTTTTCATGATGTTGAAATTGTAGATTCAAAAGCTGTGAAACAACACCCATACAGGATGAACCCTCTCAAACAGGAATACTTGAAAAAGGAAGTTCAGTATTTGCTGGAGAATGATTTCATAGAACCCAGTAAAAGTGATTGGAGTTCACCATGTATGCTTGTTCCGAAACCAGATAAAATTTTCCGTATGTGCACTGATTATAGGAAGGTGAACAGTGTGGCAAAAACAGATTCATTTCCATTACCAAGGATCGATGATTGTATTGATAAAATTGGAAATGCCAAGTACATCACCAAATTTTACCTTCTGAAAGGATTTTGGCAAATTCCAATAACGGAAAGAGCAAAGGAAATTTCGGCTTTTGTGACTCCAGATGGACTCTATCAATATAAAGTAATGCTGTTTTTGTGACGAAGGGTTCTCCAAGTACGTTTCAACGCATGATGAATATGATTACCTCTGGTTTAGATAAATGTGATGCTTACATCGATGATGTCATCATTTACAAAGACACCTGGTAAGAACATTTAGCCACGATTTGGATATTCTTTGAAAGACTCACTGATGCAAATTTGACAAACAATTTATCTAAAAGTGAGTTCTGCCGTGCTTGTGTAACTTTTCTAGGACATATTGTGGGACATGGTCAAGTTAAACCTATTGATGCTAAGGTTAAAGCTATCTCTGATTTTCCTGTGCCTGTCAGTATAAAGCAACTGATGCAATTTTTGGGTATGGCCAGATACTATCGCAAGTTTTGTTCCAATTTTTCTAATATTTCTGAACCTCTGACAAACTCGTTAAGTAAGAAAAACAAGTTTCTTTGGACTGAAAAATGTCAGGAAGCTTTTGATAGGTTAAAAGCCATACTCAAAAGTGCGCCGGTTCTCACAGCTCCAAATGTCCATCAATCTTTCAAATTATCTGTGGATGCGAGTGATGTTGGGTTTGGAGCAATATTGATTCAAGAAGATAGAAATGGTGTTGATCACCCAGTGTGCTATTTCTCTAAGAAATTAAATAAGCACCAAAGATATTACTCATCAATTGAGAAGGAATGTTTGGCTTTAATATTGGCAATACAGCATTTCAAATCTTTCAAATTATCTGTGGATGCGAGTGATGTTGGGTTTGGAGCAATATTGATTCAAGAGGATAGAAATGGTGTTGATCACCCAGTGTGCTATTTCTCTAAGAAATTAAATAAGCACCAAAGATATTACTCATCAATTGAGAAGGAATGTTTGGCTTTAATATTGGCAATACAGCATTTTGAAGTTTACATTAGATCAGCTCCTTCTCTGGTTGTTGTGTTTAGTGATCACAACCCGCTTATTTTCACTGACAAGATGAAAAATAAAAATCAAAGATTATTAAGGTGGAGTTTGTTTTTGCAAGAATATAATCTCAGTATCAGGCACATCAAAGGAAAAGACAATTTGATTGCAGATGCAATTTCCCGTGTATAGAAATATTATTTCAGATACACTTTGTATAATTCATAAGAGTTCTTCTTATGTAATATTCTTTACCTATGTATAGTTTACATATGGTAAAAAAGAAAGCTTTATTACATAAATCTTTCTTTTTTTCTTTATGGGGGAAAGTGTTACGAATATGTAATTTAATTACTTGTGTGTTAATTTTAAATTCTTTTTATTTATTTTTGTATCATTACATTTTATTGTAATGATTTTTTTCATGGGATCTGATATTTTTGAAAGAGATATTATGTTTATATAAAACGTAGTATGACTTGCATAAGCATGATTTTAGCATGCTGAGGTTTGTCGATTTAGTAAACACTACGCGAAAATGATTGTTATTGCCAAGGTCATTTTCTGGCCTACGTGTAATTGCATTGTTTACTGTGCTATTTGATGATGAAAAAGCCACGCGTTCCATCCTGTGCGCCTGAGATGATGTCTTAGTTCAGTTTAAAAATACTCATATCCCCGTGAAATATTGAGTCGTATAATATATCTTCAAGAAGAAGGATATATTTCTTTTAGGTGCCGTAAAGAGTTGTATTTTTTACATCTTTGGAGCTTGAGATGTTTTATCATAGATGACAGCTTGTTCAGAAGTTCATCTATTTTTTAGAACATAATAATTTATTCCCTGGAGAACTATACAAGTGACAAAGACATTTGATGGAAATTTATTCTAATTTGGGACATTACAAGTTGTGGTTCAACGTGGAACTCTTGACATTTGTATAAAGACACCTGACGTCATCATTCTTCATCTTGGAACCTCGTCGAGATTCAAACTTGGATTCAGTTAAGACTGTTCAGTAATAGGACTTATATATTTTTTTCAATTCTAGGATAAATGTTTGGATTATCTTTACAAACTATAAGTCCTATTTTCTATTTTCACCTTTTCATTGTGTTTTCTAGGGAGATAAATTATTTTTGTTAAAACTTACAAACCTTGTTGGTTTTAGTCTTTTCTTTTATTACTTTTGAACGAGCCTATGCGTAACAATATATATATATATATATATATATATATATATAGAGAGAGAGAGAGAGAGAGAGAGAGAGAGAGAGAGAGAGATGAAACTCTTGTATTGTTTGAATTTATTTTATTATTTCAGAGCACGTTTGCTAAAGTTTTATCAAGACAGTTTCAGATGTGGACTTTCTATTGATCCGTCCAAGATGGAATGCACAATGACATGTTTTGGACAGATGTATGATGATGATTCTTTTAAATGTAAGCTATTATATTTAAGTTTCATTTGTTTGACAATGATCTGTTCATGTTCAGTTTATGAATTAGCTTATAAGTATATATCATTAGTGATTTTAATTATTGGATATATTTTCATGCCAGTTTTGTAAAAGTTTGATACATAAAATGTTCCCTTATTTACTTGCATGAAATTCTTTAAGTTCAAACTCAGGTGATTATTTAATTTAATTTTATTTACTATGATCTTCAGAAAATTGATATTCATTGGTTGATACAAAATGAGACAAACAGTCTGGCTTCAGCTTTATTCTTAAAACTTGTGTATGTTGTTCAGCAGCTTTTTATATTTTATAAACAAATTGTGGATAGGAACCCCGGGTTCTATGTGGTCTAAAGCATTCAGCATTATGAATCACTGCCATCTCACATCTGGCTGTGTGGGTTTGAGTCTCAGGCTCAGTAAATGAGGGTACATGAGAATGTTTGCCAGTAGCTTCTCATGGGTCAGTGGTTCTTCCTGGGGTTTCCCGGGTTCTTCCCTCCACCAGTTATACTGGCTGTCATGTACAGCCTATTGTGTACTGAAAAGTGGTGTTAAATCCCACAACAACAAGTTGTAGACAGTGTGATTATGATGTCCATTTATGCAAAATAAAATGTTATCTGTGGGGTACCGGTATTATACAAAATCCATACCCATGCAAAATAAAGTGTTTTCCTTTGTAGTATCAGTATTCCACAAAATCCATATGCAAATTAAAGTGCTTTCCTTGAAATATCCATATTCCACAAAGCCCATACCCATGCCAACTATATATAGCTTTATCATGAACCAACACAAATGCTAACTGAAGTGTTATCTTTGGAATACCTGTATTCAGTGTCATATATATTTTCAGTTTTAAGGTAGTGGGTTTTAGGGGAAGCTTGTGTATGAGAAAATTGTTATGAAAGATCCTAATACGAGAACAGAATCTAGGAAAAGACCTCTTATAGTTCATTTCAATAAACGTGTGTGTTGAATTGCATAAAGATAAAATTTACAGTTGTTTGAGTTCATTATCTTCACAGCACCAAAGCTTATGACAATGGTAACACATTATATGTATTAGCTCTGTACATAACAATGGGGACATTAGTAAAATGCTTTTAATAGCAACATCGTAGCATTTCTTTGCAAAAAGTAACTTAGTAAGCACATGATTGTTCTTGTTAATTTAAAGTCCAGCACCTGCCACATCAGCCGTGCAATGTTAATCTTAATGAATATGACAAGAGTTATGTCCACACCAAATCATAAGGGTTGGGGTTTTTATTGTCTTATTTTTAAGGGGAAATTTAATCAGTTTAGTTGAAAATGGAATTATGTATTCCGGAAAAATACTGCAATCAGTATACTCAAAATTCACTTTATGAACAAAAATAAAGCATGTTGTCACATGATATTCTAATGCTGAAGTCATTTTATATTTTCATTTCTAAAATTTTACATTAAAACAGAGAAGTTAATTTATGTTTTTTTGTGTCTTCAAGACAAGTGGGAAAACAGTATCCATGGATCAGGAAAAAAAATTGAAAAGTTAATCATTGAGTGTTATATATTAAGGAAGATGTTTTATATGAGTCTCTTTTTCCTATCCTCGCTGGGTCAGAAAAGTTTCAGAATTAGTCAGCAGCTTAGCAGGCTGCAAAGAATATAACCTGGTAACCCATTTTAAATTAATAAGCCAAGAAAAGCATATTAATCAAAAACTAAGGTTCGAGGCTTCCCTCTTTGTTCAGATGAATCTATAATAATTTTTCTCCATTTTCGATAACTGCAAATAACATTAGACATTCCAATAAACCTAATGCATACTTAATGAACCCCAAAAACTTCCTTCAAATAAGGTAGGGTGTAGTTTCCCTATCAGAGCATGTGAACTGGAATAACACTACTTTTGTGGGCAAAACTGCTAAATAGGTAGTTATTAATTGAAATAGACTGGTATTCAGTTTTGCATTTTTGGCATGCAAAACTTCAGATGCATAAATCCATTTATATGTACATGTGCATCATAAACATATTATGTTGTAATATTTTCATCCATCCATAAGATCAGTCTCTTCCCTATTTAATATCTTGAATTTGTTATCATGTACATTTGTGCAAACTGTGTGGATGCCTGCATTGGAGGCATGGGAGAAATCTATATACTTTTAGGGTGAATAACTCAATACTTAGATTCATTGGTACTGAAGATGAACACATAGTACCACCAAACTACACAAGTTCTGTTCAACTTACATTTATTTAACTTTAAATATGGCATTCAGAGAAAATACCTATTGATTCTGGGTTTAAAAGGTCCAAAGTAAAGACAGGGTGACTCAAGAAGGAAACTAGTTTGCAAAAAATATAAAGTCCTTAGTGGTCAAGTTTGACCAATTTTTGTGGATGATTTGCATTTAAGGCAGGGGTAGCACCATATGGTATTGGAGGGGATAAGTATTTCAAAGGGTAAGGTCACCAAAAGTTGATGGAAGAGAGGTAATTGCTGCAAAATGACTTTAGTTCTGTGGTTTGTTTTTTACCTTGACCAAATTTGATGGATGACTTGCATTTTAGACATGCATTACTCTTAATAGTTTTAGGTTAAAAGTTGTTAAATGTATAGATACAGTATATGGTAAATGTATAGATACAGTATATGGTAAATGCATAGATACAGTATATGGTAAATGTATAGATACAGTATATGGTAAATGTATAGATACAGTATATGGTAAATGTATAGATACAGTATATGGTAAATGTATAGATAATGTATCTGGTAAATGTATAGATACTCTATCTGGTAAATGTATAGATACTGTATTTGGTAAATGTATAGATACTGTATTTGGTAAATTACTGTGTAATAACTATGCAGCTAGTCCCATAGCTGTAAATGTATTATCCTGATACTTTGAAAATATTATTGGCATAATGAAAATATGTGAGTGTGTATATTATTTCATCCTTTTCTGGTGAATTGTTCTAGACATATGCTCCCTTTGATGGTGATATACTGCTGTATTAATTCCCATGTGTACACCTAGTCTTGCCACTTAGGATAACAGCACATAAAACTTGGTAGACATTTTTTATGTAAAGTCACCATATGCTTATCATTCTGTTAAAGTACTCTAACACATGTTCACTAGCTCAGGGTCATACTTCACTTCACACTGACACATCTTTGCTACCTCAGGGTCATCAACCACTTCACACTGACAAATGTATGCTAGCTGAGTCATCAACCACTTCACACTGACACATCTTTGCTACCTCAGGGTCATCAACAACTTAACATTCTGATGCTTCTTTGTTAACCCTGTGTTGTCAACCACTTCACACTCTGATGCATTTTTGCTATTCCAGGGTTGTCAACTACTTCAACTCTAATTTATATGTGCTATGCCAGGGTTGTCAACCACTTCACACTCTGATGTATGTTGCTATCCCAGGGTTTTCAACCACTTCACCGACTTTACACTCTGATGCATCTTTGCTATTCCAGGGTTGTCAACCACTTCAACTCTAATGCATCTATGCTAGCCCAGGGTGGTCAACCACTTCACACTCTGATGTATCTTTACTATCCCAGTGTTGTCAACCACTTCAACTCTGATGCATCTATGCTAGTCCAGGTTGGTCAACCACTTAACACTCTGATATATCTTCACCAGCCTAGGGTCATCAATTATTTCACATTATGATGCATCTTCGCTATCCCCGGGTTGTCAGCCACTTCACACTCTGATGCATATTCAGTAGCCCTGGGTCATCAACCACTTCACACTCCAATGCATCTTTGCTATCACAGGGTTGTCAGCCACTACACACTCTGATGCATCTCCACTGTATCAGGCTTGTCAGCCACTTCACATTCTGACATATCTTTGCTAGCCCAGGTTCATCAACTACTTCACACTCTGATACATCTTCATTAGCCAGAGTTGTCAGCAACTCACCGCTCTGATGCATCATCACTATCTTAGGTTTGTTAGCCACTTCACATTCTGATGCATCCTTGCTATCCCAGGGTCATCAGCCACTTCATTCCTCATCAACCATCGTCATACATAACTAGCTGAAATGGTATCTGTTACTCCACTATTTGACTGGATGCAGCTGTAAGAAACAGATCCTTGTTACACTTATATTATGACATTGTCAGGAATAATCATAGCAAACTCAGTGCATAATGACACATATCATATGTTAGTTTCTCCAATTTAAACATTTTAAAACAATGTTTGATTCTGACTCGGTGTCTGTAGACAGTGTAGGAATTATTGAATTGAATACCTTACAGGTAATAAGCTGTTTTTCATAAAACGAGTTGATATGCAATAGACAGTGACTCATTCTTGCATATGAGAGGGTAGCTGTTCAAAACAACATTTGAACTAGCTAAATATGCCAAGGATTGCTGTTGAATGTTGTAGAATAATATTCCTTGGATGGCAAAAATGGATGATGCATTTTATTTTATAATTAAACTCCCTTTCTGGTGTTAAATGTAGATCAGTAATTCCTTCAGCAACTCTCACAACTTTTTTGATTTGCCTTGAAACTTCGCTGATAATATTGGCATGGGGTCGACATGTGCATGTCATTCTGTCACCATTTTATTTGAAGATTTTTCACCAGATTTGTTGTTGTTGTTGTTGTTGTTGTTGTAGGGTTTAACGCCATTTTTCAGCACAAGATAGGCTATACATGGCGGCCAGTATAATTGGTGGAGGAAAAACCCTGGAAAACCCCGGGAAGAACCACCGACCCACGAGAAGCTACTGGCAGGCTTTCTCACGTGCCCACGTTAGCGGAGCCTGAGACTCGAACTCACGCAGACAGAGGTGAGATGGCAGTGATCCGTAACGGTGAGCGCATTAGACCACTCGGCCACTCGGGGCCCCACCAGATTTGTCATTGTGGCATTAAATATTAGGCTTTTTCTGTGTATAACTAGAATCACAGCTTTTGTGAATTACCTTCAAAATTGACAGATGATTTCTCATATATATCTGAGTTTCCTTGTGTACAATTTGTCCCATGGCTTGGGATGAATTGTCTTGAAACCTATTGTGTAAGAAATTAGGTTAACATGAGCATATAGCAGTGATACTTTTATAAATAGTTATTTCCGTTCATGGTAATATGATCCATATCTGTTCTATGATATATTATGGTGTGTGATGTATATTTGGTCGCTTCTTAGTAATATGATCCATGGCTATCTCCATGACATATTATGGTGCGTGTTATATTGAGTGTCCTTTCATGGTAATATGATCCTTGGTCTTCTGCATCATACATTAATGTGTGTGTTGTATTGAGGCACCTCTTAATAATATAATCCATGGCGATCTCCGTCATATACCAGGGACTGCTATATTGTGGAACCCAATATTATTAGGACCTATTAGCATCTCCATGATATTCACTGTATCATATTGTGGAGCCCCATGTTAAAAGAATCCACTGTTATCTCTGTCACATAGTAGGGACTGAGTTATATTGAGAGCCTCAGATTAATAGACCACAAAATTAACAAGCCAGAATTTGCTAATTTCCATACTGTGGCAAGCTAGTCAATATTTATGTTGTTTGTTTCAGCCATCCCTGAAGTATGCCAATTCCTGAAGAAAACGGAGGATGCAGAGATTCGGGCATGGTATACTGTTACAACCTATGGACATGGTTTTCTGGATTATGCAAGGCTTGTAGATAAAAAGCTGACATTTTTCATTGGCTGTATTGTAAACATTTCTCAGAACTTTTATTTGCCAGCTACCTCTAAAAGTCAGTTTATCCATAAAACGTGGCTAGGTTATATTGGAAATACATCATATGAAAGTCACACTAGCACTTCATCTGTCCATGGACAGATTCTACTAAGCTGCCAGCATCAGGTAGCATTAGTAGATAACAAGACACGTCGACCCACCAGACTTCCAGATTGGTGGAAGAATAAGTATGAAAAATTTGCGGTTGGCAAGAAACGGTATACATTTGTAAAGTTGGATAGACCATGTGACACTCTCAGATCAAATGTAATAGTGGTGCATAATGATACAGATGAGAACCAACACACAAACTGGTTAGCATATCCTACGTATTGCATCAAGTCAGTAAATAGCCATATCAATCGGGGTCATTTCAAGGGCAAGAAAAACATATGCAGAAACTGGATCAAGCGTTTGGAGATGCTCTATCTGGGAGAGAGTTTAGAGGGAGACAATCTGGTTGTTCACATATGGAAGGAGGATCATGTAGACAATAGAATTGCATCACATATTTATAAAGGAGACAAGTGCATATTTCAGTGTATAATTGAATATCACTCATCTTTGGCTACAAGTCAGTTGTAATTTTAGCTCTTAAACATTGCCTGGTTAAATTTTGAAATGATGTTGCAGACGTTTTATTGAAGCAATTATGAATAAATAGTATACCAAATTGCTTGGAATTATACGGTCATGTGTTTATGTCCATATTATATTCTGTGTTATGGTCATACATAGAGCTGGGTACCACAAAAAGCTTGTACCATGGTATGTTATGGTATTTCTGAATATACCATGATACATACCATGGTTTACTGCAGTTATATTGGTGATAAACAATATAATGTTGTTGGCAGGAGCCTGACACTTTTGTAATAAAACAGTTAATTCTTTCAAGAGGTGAAAAATTTTTTGCAGAGATTTATGGCAAAGAAACTCGGCCTGTTATACCCATTACATTATTTAAAAAAATGATTATCTTGAGATTGAAAACTTTTTTTATCTCAGCTCAGAAGAAAATTGCAGCCTCCTACCCCTGTCCCAAAATTACCCCCGAGTAGACGGATTTGCTGTGCATGTTACTATTTGCATAACTTGTAATCTTAAAACTGTAAATAAGGTTTGGTGATTAAGCTTACACTATTATGGACATCCCGTGAATGGCATTGTGCTGAAATTAGAGAGTTGTTTATACATATAGAAAGCGTTGACACTTAAGCCTACAATTTACTAGCTACACTACTCATATAATACTAGCTACACTATTGTTATAATAGAGAATGCAACTTTGAGTGGGACACCAATAACCAGGTAAGATATTTATCAGAGAGAGAGCAAGAAACATCCAGTAAACTTAAACACACTTACTTAAGAGTGAGGAAATATTTGAAGGACTTAAGAAATTGCATATTAATCAAACAAGAAACAAGTACTCTCCTGACCACCCTAGAATGATTCGCAGTATTACAAAGGAATACATGTACATCCCACATTGACATATGCTTGTAAATAACTAAAAATGACTTCTTTTCTCTAGATCCCAAATTTTTCCAAAAGTTGCACTTGGTCCATATATTTTTTTACAAAATCCCATTTGGCCATCGCATTTTCATTTGATACACATGTTGGCATGTAATTCAAGGATTATAAATATAATTCTATTTACAATATCTAAAATTAATTTGTTACAAATACAACTGTTTTGTAAGAAAAAGAATACATTGTTTTTAATTATTTTTGCGTGAAAAATTAAATCATGCTATTAGATAAATTCAAAACAAGCCCACTCTAGACTTTCCATACGTTCCTTACTGATGGAAACTACTGCATACAAGTACAGGGAAAAAGTACCGTGGTACATACAACCAGAAATAGTTATCTTAGTAAACTGGTATATCCAAAATTCCATGTACCTCTAGTCATACATAGTCACATTCTGTACTTGGATGTGCTTACTACTCTGGTGACCTAAGTGGTTAGCGTGTTCGCCTTGGATGTGGGATGTGGGAGGTCGTAGGTTCAATTCAAACGAAAGACTCATCAAAATGGTACTAGCAGCTACCTCATTTGGTGCTCATCATTAAGAGGTTAGTGTTAGCACTGGACAGCTTGACATCAGGATAATGTGACTGGTTGGCACATCATGCTACATGTTTTAGGCATGATGCCTGCGTGCTAGACGTCACTATAAACTGCCACACTGCGGACATTCGCAGTGATATGACTGAAAAATTGTTAAAGCTTTGCTAAAAATTCAAAATCACACACACACACACACACATGCTTAATGACTTTTGAGTGATAAAATGAATTCTAGTTAAAGTGTTATATTGTGCTTGCTATCATTACAACCTAATTCAGACTATTGCTATCAAAATGTGACTAAATATTTCCAGTCTTGAAATTAGTGTTTGGGGACAGTACACCAGGATAGTTCCATGTGTACAGTATTAAAATTATTGTTTGGGGACAGTACACCA
>JAECUM010006011.1:0-65817 GCA_016617855.1 Megalonaias nervosa
ATAGACCCCTATTTACCGGCGTATTATGCGACGGCAGATCTTGGTCTGTGCAGTTTGCAGTGGGGCTCGTCTTATTAGCGAGTACACACGGTTCTGTTATCAATCAATCAATCTTTATTTCTTCAGTGAGGATTTTTCATTTACAAATACAGAGAACAGGACAAAAAAGGGAAACTGAATAATTTACATTGATGATTTTGTAGAAAGTCAAAGATACGTATTACAGTAATAAAGATGAAGAAGGAACAAATGAATACCAATCATTTGAAAATACATGCCAACGTACAAACTGGCATATAAACGTTCTCCATAAATCTAAAAAAATATAAAAAGCTATATTATCACAGCACGGTCCATAATGATAATGACCGTGCTTTTAAAAGGGATCTTATAGGTACAAAGTTTTGGAAAGAGCTTATTTTCGAAGTTCTGAATTTGACAAATGTTTGGTCTTCAGGTTAAGAAGTATACTCGTGATACAAGGACGAGAAACTGGAATTAACAGGTCTAAAAATGGCTAAGATGTATTTTGTACAGGCTACTTTCGAGCTCAGTTGTTCAGAATTTTAGTAGGTGTAACTCGTCGTTACTTTGATTAAGTTTTAAGTGTAGTCCAAACTTGTCAATCATGTAACAGTGGTTGTTGGCAAGTTGTCTAGTTAACATACATGATGTGACCACATGCTGAAAGAGGTCAGTATATTGCTGACCACATTTCTGACAATAAGTAACATCATGACCTGGCTTTAATACCAATGGGATGCTATAAACCTGGCTAATTTGCATTCATACTTATTCTTAGGAAAACAGTTAAGAGCATTAGGGCGAATTTGAGCGTGTAACATTATCTCGAGGTAACTATTTGCTGCATTATTTAGAAAGAAAACAATCCAGTCAGGTATAAATGAATTACCTGAGATAAATAATGTTCAGTGAAAGTAATAGTAATTATAATGCAAGCAAAATTCACACAAATATTGTCAATACAAAAAGATACCTCAAATAAGCAAAGCTTATCTAGCAGGCACCCGTTTTTATACTTGAATGCGATTGGCTGTCCTGTCATTACAACTCGTGATAAGGTCATATAGGGATGCCTGGCAGATAATTCACATTATCTAAGGCAATTAATATATTCTACCTGCGATTTTCACAATTTTGGTAATATACAGTTTTCTTTAGATAACGCAAATTATTATATCATATATAAGGGCATATAGTGTTTGTTCTACTGATTACTCCTAGTAAACCGCATAGACTCCTATTTACCGGCATAGTATGCGACGGCAGATATTCGTCCGTGCAGTTTGCAGTGGGGCTCGTCTTATTAGCACACACACACACACACACACACACACACACACACATTAGCCAAAATGCGACCTTTGGTCGACATACGAGCAACCTTTAGGCGACCGCGGTCGCCTAAAGGATATATCTAGTGTCGCCCAAAAGTCAAACAAGATTTTCTACTGTTTCTGTGTAAATAAAAATTTATTAGCCACTTGATATATATAAATGAGATAGCAATAAGGTTAAAACTTATCCTTAAGTTAACTTTATTTAAATGGATGCGTAGATGTTTACATTTTAATATTTTTATATATATTCACGGTGCGACCTTTCGGCGACATCACGTATACTACGTATATCTTTGTTGATAGCGTGTATGTTTATATCACTAAAATAGATTTTAAGTTTATTTTTGATCATCATTGTTGTTACTTATCGAATCGTTAGCATAAATAATGAAATACCATAGCACAACATATTAGCTCGATATTTTGCACTCTTCTAGGTTTCACCGCCGAAGTGATACCTTCGAGCGTGATGCGCATGCTTATATATAGGCCTAGTCAGCTTCCGGAAAATTCATCCCGATATTCTCAAAAATAATTCGCGGGTTTGCAGTTACATTACAGAAAGCACATTGTAATTACCGCAGATGTAACACGGGGATTTGTAGACGTAACATGGATCTAGCAGTGTAGCCTGTAGGATGAATATTCCAAAGTATGGAAGAGGTTGGTTGATCATGCAATTTGAACTGTTGCTTACTGGAATATTCCGTCAATAACTTTAACTCCTATTGCAAACTGGGCCAAAATAGCTCAGTGACTTGTATCATTCTTAGATAGAGTGCATACTGTAGATTAAAGATTGGTTTTTTGATTTAATCTACATGCAATTTAGGTGCTGGAGATACTGCAAAATGCCACACCATTATAGGGGTGGGGGTGGGTCTCGTATCGTTGCTTAGGGCAGTTTACCTATAAATAATATCGGGTGCAGATAAAATAACCCAGGACAACACCCACCTCCCAACCCCCTAAAAGTAAAATACAGGACATAAACCCTTCCCCCAGTATAAGTTTATCCCCTTTTAAACTTTTTTTTTAACCAACACATACATCTTTTTGTGTTGCCTTGGACCATTTGATTCTGAAGCTTAGTATGGGCCTCCTTTGAGAAGATAAATGAAATTTTGTGTGCGTGTTAGATGTTAGATCATAACTATGACAAATAAAGAGATTAAAATGCCTAATGATTTAAGGACTTATTGCATGCGTTTTTCACCTCACTTTTATAAGCAGCATTACACACACTTTTAATCCATCGCATTAAATCCTTCAGCTGTTCTTTAACACTTGCGTTTTTAAAGTGTACCATATCCATTGGAAATAGAGCATTCCTAGCATAGAGATGGACTAAGAATTGAGTTTACTGTATTTGACTTATTTTGTGAAGTACATACAATCTGAACCATAATATTGTTGTATAAACATAAAATTCCATAATTAAATCAAATATTAATATTTCTGATATCTTTTTTTTCCCATACCCCATCTTAAAATTGGCTAGTATATTTCTGACGGTTTAAAAAGTTAAAAAACTTGTTCTGGCAGAGGGGATTATGTCGTATCCTTCATTTCTTTGTAGGGATTTTATCCTACACCCAAATAACATATAGGTTTTTATATATAATTTGTCAGTAAATTGTAAGCAGCGAATATGAGTGTGGTGCCAGGAATGATACGGTTTCTCACATGTCAGAAAAATGTCAGTAAAATTTTAGTTGTAAGTAGTGGGAATTTTTTACACTTAATCCCAATAATACAGTGTAGGTGTCCACCCTGATAGTGATGTTTTATGGGTCTTTCTTACAAACTAAACTGTTGAGTAGCATGTTCCCTGGTTGATTCACAGGGTAACTAGATGCCAAATTTTCAAGAATATCTCTCACATTCGGCAGCCCATATTGCCACTTCTCCATAGATTAAAGTATACTTGCTAGTCTGACTATGCCTACTCTGAAGTTCGGTTTTCTGATGGAGACCGTTTTGGTGGCCTAAGTGGTTAAAGTATCTGCCTTGGATGCTGGAGGTAGTGGGTTTGAACCCAAGCTGAGTCATACTTAAGACTTATATAAATGGTAATAGCAGCTGCCTAACTTGGCGCTCAGCATTAAGAAGTTAGTGTTTGGACTGGTCGGCCTGGTGTCAGGATAATGTGACTGGGTGGGACGTGATCCTATTTGTCTGCGGGATGATGCTCCATTGCTAGACATCACTATAAACTGCCACAGTGCAGACATCATAGCGATATGACAAAAATGTTAAGCTACATTGAAAAGGTGAATCACACACACACACACATTTCCTGATGGAATCAAATTCTGACACAAACAAGTGGATGCGTTTGCAAGTTCGTTTACATACACTTTAGTTGTTTGAAATGTCTCGGGATGCTGAAGTCAGTTGTAGTTGGGGTATCAGTGATTCAGTGCCCATAGAAACATTTTTCAGACACTGGACCAGGGCTGGTGACTTTTTATTAAAAAAAATTACAAGCTCTGGTTTCAGTTTCCATGTGCTCAAAATTGCCCTATATTTAAAACTATTATTTGTCACAGCGTTGAAACTGCTGTACTTCAGATGTGAAAAGAAATCAATGAAATCATATTAAATTGAGTTATTTTTTCTGATCTCAAAATATTTCAAGTTAAGCAATGTTTTCCACCAGGTCCTGATGTCAGCCATTGTCCAATGGTATATAGTAGCAAGTTATTGTTACCGTCTAGGTGGCACCACCACTACTGGTCCATCAGTCGGATTACCTTTGTAGTTACTTTCGATCATAAACAAAGAAAAACACTTCCTAGATTGAATTAAGAAATTAAAATTTCTTTAATTATGTAGAGTATGTGTTGCTGTATGCCTGGGTAGTAAATGACAGGAAAATAAGTAGTAAAAGTAGATATTGAAAAAATGATAGGTCTAGTCAGAACATTTAAATGTTAACAAATCCCTTGACTAGTATGGAGTCGAAATTGCCATCAGAAATAAGTAGTAAAAGTAGATATTGAAAAAATGATAGGTCTAGTCAGAACATTTAAATGTTAACAAATCCCTTGACTAGTATTGAGTCGAAATTGCCATCAGAAATAACTTTCCTTTGTTTTATGTGGTGTAATTTTAGAACTGGTATTGTTTCAAAACATGCATAAGTGCTATTTATCCAATATATGTGTATACTATATTATTTGCTTGCAGTCATGGTTTTGAAAAGGATGTGCTGGAAATAAATAGGATTAAAACATTCGTTGTTTAGGTCTTTTATTTGAGTTCAGAATATATTGGCTATAGATGCAATGATGAGCATTCAGTTCAAATATGGTTTATAAAAATGTTTGTCAAAAAGCTCCGATTTGAAATGGGATTAAAAAATTTAAACTCTTTGACCATTTCAGTTCTGAATGTTTCATTCCTATAAAAGTCAGAGTACTTATGTCCATGACTTGAAGGTTATACATTTCTGTGCACCAGTGCAAAAAAGTTATCCTTGAATTTGAAAATGATAGTCGTGGTTTTTATCAAGGAGTGATTCTCCCTCTGGGGAAATAGATGTCTACTTTTAAGTTTCAAATATGGCACAGAGAGCTGTGGCATTATTTAATCCCTTGACTAATATGGGCATACTTTCCACGGTGTGAGTTATATTTACAAAACCATCTGGTGATGCAACCAGAAATGAAAGATCTTTGGAGACCACAAGTCCATAGGGTTGTACTGAATTCACCAAGTCCTCCACGTACCTCTGTTCAGTGACCACCTCATGTTTGCACCCATGTTCAATAGGTGCGGACTTTACATTTGTGACAACATTAAATGATTTGGCAAACTTGGTGCTATCTGTTCTGTCCAATGACTTTCATATTCACCAAAACACTTCCTAGACAGAATTATGAGGTTAACACTTCTTTAATTATGCTGAATACGTGTTATAGTGTGCCTGGGTAGTTTTAAATGACAGAAAAATGAGTAGTAAAAGAGTAAGTATTGAGAGGTCTAGCCAGACATTTAAAATTTTAAAAATTAACAGCTCAGTAAACATACAATATTAATATATTAATTTATATCTGATTGTAAGTCTAATCTCTACATTAGTATAAAAATTAAAAAGTAAAAAGGAGCATAGTGGGAAAATACATTCATTTTTATGTAAACTTTTCAGCTGGTGTAACTTTGAAGTCCTTCTGAAGTAAACGTGACACCTCTGCACGTTCGAAGAGTACAGATGTGTTTAAAATCTTTAATATTTCACTTTACGTAGATAAAATTACACTTTCTTTACAAATTAGTCCCTTGGCCTTGGTTTAATGGTGAGTGTTCTCTACCACAGAACCACATTAGGATAGTAAAATAACTTTATAAGCGACCCTTTTCTGAAGAATTTCTGCTTTAGCTTTCATTAATAACATCATGTAACATGTGTTAAAAGATGCACGTTAACATGCAAACCTTTCAAGCAGCTCATTCTTTCGTCCCAAAGTCCTCGTATTTATTTTCTTTAGTTCTTCTCCCAACTGAGGAATTGTTATTAAACCAAATTTTAATTCCATGATCAGTACCAAAACATACTCTACAATGTACATTTATATGTGTTTATCAGCTGCTGGTCCAGTAGTGGTGGTGCTGCCTATAAATTTTCAAGGTCAGATAACTGACCACTAGCCCTCATTGCTTGATCAATATCAGCAGTATTGATGTTTCATGAGCATCTGTGTCTTGCTTTATAGAGTTTGCCTTAACATTTTTTTATGTTGTTCGTAGGTGCCACTTAATATGTTTAACCATTGTTGCATTACACTAGTGTAAGCGTGAGCAAGGGACAGCTCAGTTATGATATTTCAAACTTGAACTCGAAATGTATTGAACAACAACATAGCAATTTAAACAAGACCCCCCAAAAAATCAAAATACTTCCTCAAGTGATAGTAAGTAAGTAGATTTTTGGTCGGGTTTTCTTTTCTATCTCACTTCGCCAAAGGAAACCCGATATTTAATCAAAGACTATAAAGCCCTCATAGACCATGTTTGATCCCTTTATTACTCATCATACAAGTACCTAAAAAATCCCACATTGACCTACAATCTCCAGTTTACAACAATAAGGTAGTCTATTAACAGCTTCAGGGATGGTCCTGGCTTTCAAAAAGTTGTCGCCAAAAAATCGCCAACCTCAATATTTTGTCGCCAATTTTCAAAAAATGTCGCCAGAACAAGTAGTGAATATTTTTCCAAATCTGTAAAATGAAATGAAAATTGAAAAAAATCGGATAGCTATTACTTTATTGACAACAAGCAATACAGCCATAATATTACAAAATAAATCATTACATGACTGTTTTGCACTACTTCCATGGTCTTTGCATCCCGTATCACCGTTAGTGCATAGGTATGACTGTTGTCACCTGAAATAAATGCATTATCAAATGTAAAATATCAACTTTCCTGATCTCTATCTCTCTCTCTCTCATTTTTTAAAATAGAAACATCAGATATTAAAGCAAATCTATATTATGTATATTATTTTCCAAATAATAGTTTTGTAAGGAACTTTAGCTAATGACATTTTAATACTAAAACCCTATGATCGTACTTTGCAATGTAAGATAAGTGACGTATAATGCGACCGTCGATTTCATGCATTTAGGAATTAAATGCCCCCCCCCTTTTTTTATGGCTAGCTTCACAAAGTACATCTCCGTCAACCAGGAGTTCAGAAATTTATTTTTGCCGCGCTTTACATGCTTTGCTTTTAGTGAATTGCTTCCTAAATCCCAAGAATGATCACTGAATGCTGTAGATTTTTTCTCGATAAGAAAACTAGGATCTCTATTCCCACCAATGAAACTTACATGAGTCAACAACTGGCATTAATGTACCATATATATAAGCATTAATTACCATCATGAAATTAAAAGAATGAATGAAGAAACATATTACGGAGCATATGTGCCCCCAAAAAACTAATTCGGAATAAATATGTTGTTTAGTAAGCAGTGCTGAAGGTCTATATGAGTTAACAATAAGGAAATAAGGTGGGATATAAAATGTGGGAAATTGTTATCACATGTATGGTAGCTTGAGACCACATTTGAACTGTTAACATAAATTCACACCCATTCTTAGGCATTGTTAGTTATAACCAAAATGGACATTGTTTATTTGTCAATCAATTGCTAGTGCTTTTACTCCCTGTAGAATAGGTGGTTTCTTTGAAGTATGTGGAAGAGGCTTGAGTCTAACCTTCATTTATTGTGCAGTTTCGGCACAGCTGACCAGACTATCAAATGGGGCACATGGGGGGGGGAATAACGCACTCCACAGGGAGAAACAGCGTGTCCTTTGAGAACTTCATGTGTATTGGACCCGAAAAATTGGTTAATATTTAGTGAAAATGATGCTTAAATATGCCGCAAAAAATTCCCGATGGTAGGTCCCCATCTGCGTGTTTTCGTATTTAATCTCCCAGCTTGGTTTGTGAAAAGATTTATTTTTTGCATGACACGCTAGAATAACTGTACGGTATTAAATAAATTTATTCAGTGACTATTTGAATTCTTTGGAAATCTTTCTGTACATTTGAAACTTAAACACAGAAGGGGCATTTTTCATTGGAACATATTTGGATTTCTTGGAACTATTGGAATTGAAAGGACTTTTAGGAAATAGGAATTCATTCACTGTGCTGTAAGTGAATTTAATTCTTTCACTCCTGTATTTTGAGAAATAAATTATTTTCAATTATGTAAAACTTGTTTGTTTTGCTATTTTTTGTTGCGTAGTTTAAGTCCCTGAGTCGTAACACGGGGTTAGATGGCAAAAGTAAAAGATGAATGAACAAAATTAACATATTGCTTACCCCACCTGGATTCATGTTTGATGAGACACTCTTTCTTCAAAATATCACAGCCAGTTGTAAATGAATTGACGACTTGTGCCTTGATACATATATCACAGAACATCGGCTTTTAACTTTGTATCATATCTCAGCCACGAACACTCAAGTTTCCAGCTGTCGAGAAATTTTCGGGAACTTTTGACCCGTTCATCATGATGTGGTGTTGTACTTGAAGCATTACTACCATCACTACATGTAGATGATGTTGGACTGTCAGGTATAACATCAGGTTCAGTGACTGTGTTTAATGAATTTGCACTGAATCCAAAATGCTGTTAATTTTGTTAACTTACTCTTAGGATGAGACGATGAACACGCAATGTCCAACTTACGTTTACCCATGATAAAGTTGCACTTTCGACAGTATATAATTCTGATTGAGATTTTTTCCATTTGCTTTGTATTTATACACAGCAATTGGTACTTCAAAGGGAATCAGTTTTCTCTGAAGTTTCAGCAAAACTATTTTATTGGTATATTTAAAACAACAGAAGGATTAGCCGTCGTTCAGTTAATTGTAGTTGTTTCTGTTCACGTCTTCAGAGGTTGGTCGATTGTAGGTATAGTCCGGTAGCATGATTGAGTGTATCACAGCATACAGTACTCAGGCCAGATGTCAACATAAGCGGATTATGATGTAACAAATGCACTGTAAAGATGGGTTTGTCAATACGAACAAAGGATTTGTTTATGTAACAGATAAATTCCAGTGCATTATGTATCCAAGTTTGTGGTTTCCTTTCGTGGTCCCTTCGAATTTCTCCACTCCAAATCCATGATTGTATGTACAAATTAAACAGCCAAAAAGGATGTCGCCAAAAAAATCGCTTGATGATATATTTTGTTGCCAATAAGGGGAAAAAAATCGCAATTTGCGACATTGGCGAAGCCCAGGACGATCCCTGAGTAAGGCTAGCATTTTACTGTATGGGCTGAAAGTGAGTGGCTTTATGTGACAAAAGCTAACAGTGGGGAGAGGTAGTTCACCAAAAGCAATGTGTGCAATTATTTTGCAAATATTTTGCATTCACTGAATGGCTCATCAAGACTTGTAAACAGTTTACAGGAGAACATAGATAGAACATAGATATATGCTTAATTTACGTTGAGCATCATTCATCAGACATTATTTAAAGCAAAGGTAATTTTTGCTAATCCAGAAAACAGGAATCTCTCTAGGATGAGCCAGCATTGGTTTGCAAAGAAATATGTAATGGATACAATTAAACTGCATTCATTTTCTAATGGCCCCCAAATATGATCAATTGAAATAGAGTATTTTTGTTTTGCTGCTTGAGTAATATTGAGAGATTCTTGACCCATTAGATTTTCTTTGTGGCCCCTTATATTTTCAGTTTGCCAGTTGTTTTTCTTCATTTTTGGTTTTCTGAGCTGGAAGACCTCTGATGAAGAACAATGTGTAATAATTAGTAAAATTCAAAGCTGTGTCAGCTTGATGAGAGCATTTGTCAACTATGTTAAAATTTCTTATGGGAGGTAGGCCATTCACTAGAGCCAAACTGTCTGCTGTGCAAAACAGTTTTTACTGAACACAGCCGTGATGTCAGTAACCTGAATATGGACTTAACACCCCTCATGCAAATCTTGATGGAGTGAAGGCACTTTTTGAATCTAGAATATATTTTTGCAGTGAGATAAGAGCATTGCTGAGATCATTTGGTAGACTTTTTTCTATGTCTACAGCATTTTTTTTTAATTGGAGCAAATTCTATGCTTTATTAATTACATGTTAGTTTACCAGGGTATATGGAATGTTGTGACCATCTTGAACTCCATACACCCAGAGCACAATGCAGAGGGTAAGTGGGGTTCAGGAGGGTCATTAATATTCTGTACACCCTGGTAAACTAACATGTAATAAATTTATTACCATGTCAGTATTACATCAACTTATTTGTTAAAAGTAAAACTCACAGGAAACTCTTAGCTGCAATTGATTGCTTTGCAAAAGATTGTTTTTTTAAACAGTATGCTTGATGTAGCAGTTTCCTAACTTTGGCCAAACCAAGCAAGCCTACCATAATTATAATCTAGCCTTCAGTTTAGGGATAATGTCAACTGAAAAACCACACAGTAACTCATTTATATATGTCTGTGTAATAAAATCATTTGACATATTTTGAACCAAAATTGGATATTTGCATTTTAACTTTTGAAGATGAGGATATCTACTATTTTGTTTTACCTAGCTGTGTGCCAGTCATGTGAAGTCACATGATTTTTTAATCTTGTTTGAGTTCTTACAGCCCACTGGCTAGTGGTTAGAGCATCCGCCTTGGATGCGGGAGGTCGCGGGTTTGAACCCCGGCCAAGTCATACCAAAGACTTTAAAAAATAGTACTAACAGCTGCCTCGCTTGGTGCTCAGCATTAAGAGGTTAGTGTTAGGACTGGTCAGCCTGGTGTCAGGATAATGTGAGTGGGTGGGACATCATGCCACATGTCTGCATCATGATGCCCCAGTGCTTGACATCACTATAAACTGTCACACAACAGACATCGTAGCGATATGACTGAAAAATTGTTAAAGCTACATTAAAAAATCTAAATCACACATACAGCCCACTGGAATAATTTTTAAAAGAAATACTGGATATTTTATATTTAATCATTGACCAATTGTATTACTGGAAATTTGTTTTTGAGGTAATACAAAACTTTTTAATTTGCATAAATATTTTGAGGTTAAAACTAGCCATGTTAAGTGCACAGTGGCGATACCATAAACAATGTCCTCATTGCATGTGTGCACTACTACAAGATTTAGCTCCCTTTGTCCATGTCAGTAGGCTTTTGCTTGGAGCATTCATCCAATGGGGTCATGCTGAATGAAACATGACTGTTCCCACTGCTTGCATGGAATAAAGGGATTTCAACCTCCAGGTTTGCTAAAATTGGGTTACAACATCTAAAGATTGGAACTGCATGTTACGAAGAAAGCAGTAATGTGTTTTGCACTGTAGTTTACAACAACAAGAAAGGATTTAAAAACTTAATGACTTATTTATACTTTTTACTTTAAAAGAGTGAGTCTGATATTCAGAAGGATTCAGTAGTAAGTAATTTAATAGCTCCAAATATTATGCAAGTTTCAGTGAGGGTAATTTTTCTTGAGAATGTAGTTATATTTTTTTTTAAAAAAAAAGAACTAAAAAGAATACTGAGACCAGCATTATTTTGAATGTCAGGAATCCCATATTGCAATCCATAATTTTATTTTATCTTTATGTTTTTTGCCTGGATCTGTGCTGTGCACAGAAAGCATATTAGTACAGTAGAGACAAGGAGACTGTCTACATATCATAGTCAACATGGCAGCCGTAGTGGAGTTACCACTCATGTGTCTCATAATAATTGCATATTTAAGTCATGTTCGATCAGGTTTTCTATATTATCATTGAGAAATCCATAGAATTTGAGTAACACTGTTACCCTGGTACAGGTACTTTCTTGGACCTAATTTCGTACTTGCACAAGGTTTCAGTTCTGTATGTGAACTACACATATCAGGCTGCTCCTTTTATATGTGCCAGGTACATTTAATCTGTGATTTACATATTTTTACATTAATGGGATCACTTGAACACATGTTAGGTCAGTTTCTGTATATGTCCAGCTGCTGTTAATCTGTGATTCACAAACATTTTTGCATGAATGGGATCACTATAATATGCAGGGTCCGTTTTTGTGACTGATTTAACCCAGAAAGTTTTAGATGGTAACAAGACACTAGGCATGCATGATAGTAAATTCAAAGAAAATGGTGGTAAGTTTAAAGAAGATCATGATCTTGTAGGTAGGTTTTAGCATTTGCTTTCCTCTGGTAGAATCACCAGTATTGAGACACATGCTTAGTAACGGATATTTTTATTTGCATTTTGACCAGAAAGAGGGGCGGCACTTGCCTTAATGCAGGTATAATGTCAAATACAGTCAGACTACCTAACATGATTTGACAAATACGACTTGGCATAAACCTGAACCTTTATTTTAATTTTGTACAGATTTTTGTGTATCAGTGAACCAGTTAGGTCAAGAAAACAATGAAAGAACAAATAAAAGAAGAATGGAGATAATGTTTTTGGTTTATGTAAAAGTCCTGCAAATAACTTGGACCAGGTAGCATATGAAACATCCCAGTATTAGCCCATTTATTTATCATCATTCCTCTGTCCCACAACCATTACCACCAGTAGACATTATGCCGTCAGCTTATAAAAAATTTTCTTTACATTGAATTAATGGAACAAAGTATGAGCTTAAGTCTGAGCTCCAGAGATTCCAGTCACATTGTGATTCTCAAACCATTGCACATGAATAATCCGCAATATTAAAAACTATTTGGTTTATCAAGCATTTGTGTACTGCAAACTTGTAATAGCTGTTTTATATATCAGTGAATAAGTAAATGTTAGAAAATAGTGTCATTTTTACATGTTGTTAAATTTTAAAAGAATTTTCCCAAACAAGTTAAACTTGATTTAAGATCTGAATGTTAGAAAAGTTATCTCTCCCACAAATATAGTTTGAACCTGGTTTTGAGATCGTAATTTTGAGATTTATAACTGAACATTTTATCACTGGTTTTGCTTAGTACATACGTTTTTTTAAGGTCAGATAATTTTCATTTCAGGGCTTGGTTGTTCCAGTTCTAAGAAATGTTAATGGGATGAATTATGCTGACATAGAAAAAGGAATCAATGAATTAGGAGAGAAGGTTAGATGTAAATATAGAAATAAAAAATCCTTGACTCTAAGGTTGAAAACTTTTGTGTCAGTTACAGTTGTGTTGACCTTCCTTAAAATAACCTAAACCTTTTCATGCTCAGCAAATTGATTCTCTGTTACTATTATATGGGATTTATTGCAGCAGTTTTATTCTCTTGTCTGAGCCTTGGCTTCCAACTTCAGTAAGGGATCATTTTAATTTCTTTTGGTAGGCATGTTCATCTTCTACATCAAAAATTAAATTTTATACCAGTATATATATACATATTTGAACACCTATAAAATTTACTTTCTTGTAGAATGCATAGGAAATGCACAGAGGTATGAATGGAAAAGCAGCAAAGGGAATATATTAGGGTCATCACCTGAAATGTGCATATTGACAAATTACTTTTTCCCCCAATTTTTTGTACTTCTTGCCCTTTTTGTGTCAGAGCTGTGTGTGATACAGTCTCATTAGCACTGATGGTCCTACAGTTTTTGATCGAAGCAGGGTACATATCACCTGAAGATGCACATATCAACAAATCATTTTGCTCCTGCAGTTTTTTATACAACTGTTGCCTTTATTGTCCTGTAGCTTAATGCAGTGTATAACACAATCTTGTTACTCATCCTGTAGGTTTTGATGGATTGCCTTCAAACTTATGGTTAAGGCAATCTTATGGTTATCACCTGATGATGTGCATAGTGACATATCACTTTGCATCTGCAAGTTTTGTTAGTTATTACCCTTTTTGTCTTTTACCTGAATGCATTGTATGACACAATCTCTTTTGTGCAGCTGGTCCCAGTTTTTGATGAATGTTCATAAATCTTTGCAAATATACTACGATCATCACCTGAAGAAGCACTTGTTGCTGATACAATTTTTGTCAGAGTTATTGCCCTTTTTGTATTGTCGCTAAATACTGTTCACTAGTCCAATAAATCAGGCCCAAATCTTTGTTGATACTGATTATTTGTGGGTCTGATAGCACCTATTCATAAAATGGAGGAATCATTTGCAATCAGATATGTCCACAGTATATCGGTATCTATTTTGACACAGGTATTTCTTTCACCTTTTGAGCTATTGTAAGTTGAACGGTCTTTTTGGTGATGTGTGCAGAATATTTCCAGATTAAACCCTGTGTTTCACGACTTGTAAATCCACATGAAAACCCTGTCTCTTATGGCTACTTTGTTTCAAACAGTGTTTCCTTTTAAATGTTGATTTATCACCATTGTAGTGTAGGGGAGGCAAATGGGTATTTACATGGTAAATTCCTCCCAATCCCATTCCTCTATGTTGTTTTCTTGTGGATTAACCTATCACATGTAACACCAGTCAATTTAGCTCAACAAAGCAATTGCTTTTAAAAGGTAGTCTTAACAAAATGTTTGTCTTTTATTACTTTATTTTGACAAAGTAATTATTATTATTTCCATAGGCTCGGACAGGTACCCTTGCTATAGAAGACATGGATGGTGGTACCTTCACTATCAGCAATGGGGGAGTATTTGGTTCCATGTTCGGTACACCAATTATTAACCCACCACAGTCAGCCATTCTTGGAATGCATGGAATATTTGATAGGCCAGTAGCTGTTAATGGAAAGGTACTAATACAATTTCATACTTTAAGATGTAGGTATTGTTGCTTGACAGTTGTATTCATATGGTATAATGAACAATACTAACAATGCGACATATTTAAGGTGTTAAAGAAGGTGGGAGTTAGAAACTTCACCACCCATTAAGTTTTGTTATTAGTCCAATAAAATATTGTTGGTCGGTCTGTCAACATAGAACACCTTGAGTTGTCTTGATTACCTCCGCCAATCATGTTGATTAAATTGCCTTTTGTACTCCCTCCCCTGCTCCGGTCATATAGCTTAATTTTTTTGTGGATTTTTATATTTTGGTTTTAAACACATTTTATTGCATGTATATAAAAACAAAAAGGTTAGACACAGGTTATTTCAACTCTAAGTAACCTTTCCCTTAACAAATACAAACTGTTTACTATTTTGTGCATCAGATGAAATTTACGAAGAAAATTATGTGATACATAAACAAGTGTAAGAAGTAGAATGAGCTAAAGCAATCATTGTTTGAGGTGAAAGATTAAAAAGGAATAAAGGAAAATAGGCACCTTGGGTAAATGAGACACATACAAGCAAGTAATATATATATATATATATACACACACACACACACACACGCACACAAATGCATGTCTAGGTCATTATGAACTGGATGTTTGAGTAGGTTATTCATCATCTTTTATCATTTACATTCAGAGAAATGTTGATATGCAGTTTCATTTGATTCAAAGTAAATGCACAGTGGATTGACAACAATATTGAATAATCATTTCAGTGGGATCAGTAATTGGGCCTTAAATTGGATATCTGTAATCTTCAAATCAAGTTCCCAGTGTTATTTAAGAAAGAAAACAAAATTTGCCATTAGAGTAGGATGATTGTTACAATGGAACAGCTTTATGGATGACTTTTTGAGTCTTCTCAAGATAATATCGATCTTATTCTGTTGATTTATGCTTCTTCATTCATACCAATATTTCTGAGTGTGTAAAGAAATATTCCAGATATCATTAGCAGCATTGTAATCAAACCTTGTAGTTACGCATTTCGAAGGTGGTTGAATCAGAATGCAAGAAATTAATTTTACTTCACTGTTGCTACAAAAAAGATCATTGAAGGTATTTTAGTCATTTCCTGAAGGGTATAATACATA
The DNA here is from genome assembly GCA_016617855.1 of Megalonaias nervosa. Lineage (NCBI taxonomy): Eukaryota > Metazoa > Mollusca > Bivalvia > Unionida > Unionidae > Megalonaias > Megalonaias nervosa. The sequence goes on from JAECUM010006011.1 coordinate 15,738, forward strand.
CAGGCAGGATTTTTGTCATTAGACCCAGAATCAATATTATGAACGACGATGAAAATATTATTACCTGATCATATTCTAAATGTCTTTTTATATTTTTTTATTTTGTGTCCAAACTAGGTTGAGATTCGACCTATGATGTATGTGGCGCTAACATATGACCACAGGCTGATTGATGGACGAGAGGCTGTGACTTTCTTGAGGAAGATTAAGTCTACAGTTGAAGATCCTCGTGTTATCTTGTTAGATCTGTAAAAACTCTGATAATCTAGATTTATTCATGTAATTATTGTTGGAATTGGCTGCCACATCATCATGCTGTATCTTAGATGTGGTCATTACACTTGGCTAAGAAGTAAAACAAAATACCTTATAACTCATTTGTTTGTTTTGTAGTTAATGATGGGACCTTGAAAAATTTCAGTATAATATCTAGTTAATAGTGTGTCAAAACAAATACAGTTTTGTCTTAAAGAAAAAACAATTGAACAAGAAAAAATATAAACAGTAATGCATCAAATTTAACTACAAATAACTTAATTTCAGATACAAGGAAATAAAACAAAGATTCAGATTTTTAGGATATGTCTAAGTATTATTTCCCCATCTTAATTTCCTTTAAAGAAGTGTTAGAATTATAAATATTGCAGAGTTGCATGTAAGTAAATAGACATGGTATAGATATGATAGCAGACTGATGTTGAGATATGTGTCATTGTGACAGTTAAATCATCCTTTAAAAAGTTTGATTTTATGTAGTTTATATACTTATGTTTAGGTTGTTATCTTGAAATGACTCTGACTTTATTGTCATCTATCTGGAATAGGAAATATGCACAAATAAAATAAAAATTATTTAAAAAAATATAATTTGGATAAAAAAGATGCTGTTCTCTTGTGCTCCAAAGACACCCACCACTTTGAAATTATCTCCCTTTGAATGCATTGATTATAATTATCTTGAAAATAATCTTTTCACTGGCAAATAAATATGCTTTCTTATAACAGTAACTTTCCCAGATTCCCCAAAATAAATTTAAATCCACATTTCTGATTCACTAATTGCAACCAAAGGATACACTTTTCACTACAGTGTGATATTTAGGATTCATAATGCTGTATTATATACCACATTTTCTGTACAGCACAAAAGATTCAAAATAAGTTGTGGAAATGTATGTGTTTGTGTGGGTGGGTGAAAGGATTAATGACAAACAAATATAATAATAACTGCATTTATGTACACAAAGTATTGTCACATAATTGTACTTTTCCAGTAAAACTGACTAAATAATTGCATGTATAAAGATAGAAATACTATATTGACACTGAGTTTTCTTAAATCCATAGTCACCTTGCGTTTGGTTGGTCCACATTTATAGACAAGTATTTAAAAAAATGAAGCACCTTGTTCTTATAAATGCATTGGCTATTGTTCATTGTAATCTAGTTCTGACTTGGTTAGCATCATTTCCCCCTGGCCATATTAGGATTATGTGTGCTGTGACATGTTCATTTTTTCCATTACATAATGCCTTTCTTCACAACAATCTGCCCTTTTTTTTCAGTTGTGAAATATCATATTTGTATCTCACAAACTTTAACAGTCATTTAAATGTACTTCATACAATTTAACATTTTTTATGATCACAAGTGGCAACATACATGTAGGAGGTCATCACTGATTAATACCATGTGGTGATGCTTAAAGCAGCTCTTTGTTTATTGGAACTAACTTCTCATGGCAATGTGTATACTCAAAGGACATCATGACATGAATTGTCTCTGCTGACAATGGCTGTGTACTGTTAACTCTGCTTATTATAAATGGTGCTAATTATTTTCCATTCATCTAAGAAGCTGTAACTAATTTAATAAAGGTAAGTTAAAACCTCTATAGAGAGAGAGAGAGAGAGAGAGATAGTTGGAACAGAAAGTTGTTCTGTCTCTGGATTTTATAGGAGAATGCTTGATAATACTAACAAAATTTTTATAAATAATATTATCATACAGGTTAGAGAACTTTTCATTTGTACTCTATGGAGATTCTAACCCTGGTGCACTGGTAAATAGCACCCATCACCTACCTGTTAGCACCACCCCCCTTTACCATCTCAATCATGTACATATCACCAAAACTGATATTAAAAGTCTGTATAAGCATTTGTGCATATGAGAGGCACCTGCATGATGTCAACCTAGTAATTCTCATCTGAGTGAACAGTAATTCCAGATTCCTAAGACAGAAATCAAGGTATAGAGAATTACAAATATACACTAAACAGAACAGAAAGTGCTATCCAGAAAGTGCTGTCCATGGATTGTACAGGAGAATACTAACAGAATTTTTATAAATACAAATAAATAATCCACAGGTTAGACAATTTTTGATGTTACACACACACATATACATACACACACACACATTAGGAATTTTAATGACAAATGCTGTCAGTGAAATTGAGATGAGACATGACAAGGGACAGGGCAAAAATTACAAAGACAAATCATTCATTCATTATCTTCATTCTTTAACAGTGGCAGGGACCCAGAGGTGGGATTTGTTAGAAGTGTGATATTATTAACAGTCTTTCAAAATGACAGAACGGTCTGAAAATTTTCCTATTAATACTCGTATAGAATTTCATCAGAAAAATAAAAATAGATTTCGTGTTGGATCAGTAGTAGGTCCATTGTTGTTTTGGTTGTCAGGTTTATTGTTTGATGTGCTGAAGAATATTGATAAAAGTTTTTCTCTTAAAAATTATGTTCTGTCTTATCTGTAAGAAACATGATAATACTAATAAAAAATAAGGATACAAATACTAATAAAAAAAATAATAAACTCGTAATTTTTATTATTATTTTAATACATACTACTTTAAAATGAAATAGGCTGCCCATCAGACTGCAAAAAGCATGTTGAAGTTGCCTTTTGGATTAAATGACTACCATGCCTTGCACAGATTCTGAGGAAAATGATTTTGGTGAAAAACTTTTTCTGTTGCAAATCATTTATGAAAAACACTTTCCATATTTTTCTTTGCATTAAAAATCATACTATAGCTATGGAGGACATGAGCAAAAACATGTTACATTTCATGAAGTGTGGGTGACTAACTGGGATCTTCACAAGACTGCATCGGTGGAAAATTCCATTCATTTGTGCCAACCTTGTAACACAGAGAAGTTAAACTGAGCTGGCACCAAAACATATTTATTGTTTTCTTTTTGCCAGTGTAAAGAGCACTATAGTAATTGAGACATCATGCTTAATACAAGTATCCTACTAGTTGGCATAGCTTTCTGTGGTTCTGCTGTAGGATGGGCACATGTACTATTATGTACTGTATGTACTCACAAGTCAGGTCATAGTCACAGATCAGCCATCACATAGATCACTAGCTTATCTGGGTCTGTGCAGTTTGCTAGGAGTAGAATAAACAAAATAGACTGGATCTGCTAGCACATTATGCAATGGCAGATCAGTGTCTGTGTTATTTGCAAGTGGACCTGACATATGCAAGTAAATATGGTAGGTGCTAATGTACTGGCATATATGGTAGTATTCCTTCAGTCAGATCCTACAGGGCAGAAGGAGGGGGTCGGGACATTGTGCAAATGAGCAACAAAAATAATAAATACTGTTGCTTTCTTCTGGTTATGGAATAATGAAGCAGGCATTGTCGGATGGCACACACATTGATCTGGATAGACAAAGAGGTAGGTTTAAAAACCAGTTTATCCATCAGGAAAGTGGATTTACAGCTCAATAATGAAAAACTATATTGGCAATCCATGTCATTTGGGGGTACATAGTGACATTTGTCACTATTTGTGAGCTGTGGCTGACAAACATATATTGCAAATCAAAAGCTATTTAAATCGAGAGAATTTTTCAAGAGATATGGCAGTGTTTGGGAGTACATTTGTTTCATTCCCATCACACAAGTACACTATTCTTTAAACATAATTTGATGTACCCCCTGTTGTTACAATCAACATAATTACTTTGATTTGTTTGAAGGTACAGTTCACCAAATTTGTGTTACGTTTTAAAATATGTTTCGTATGCATCATTATTTATATTTATTTCTTTATTGAACCCAAAATGTTTGTACAGTATTTATAAACAAGAACCAAGAAAAATTCTGTACAGTGTTAAAATAAAACTTTTTCTTTGGACAGTTATTGGAAATAAGAAGAACATAACAAATATGTGATAAGAATTTTGGTAGAGGTATCTCTGCACAAAAAGATCAGATCTGTTATATGTTCTTATAGTAAAGAATAACTTGTAAAGCCATTTTTTAATATAATTTTACCAAGTACTCTTTCTTTTAAACAAACCTTGTGTCCAGGGAAGGCAGTTTTTTTCCCCAAAAGATATACCAGGTACTCTGATTACTGAAAGAGATATTTTTTTAAAAATTCAAACAAAATTCTAAATGGCATCTCTGAGCAACAACTCCACCTTGGTCCCAAGTATATTTTACTGGAATAGACCCAGTGTTTACTACAATCCAATGCTATTGCCATTTTAATTATCACAGTATTAAGTTTAATAATGCATACAGTTGATATTTTTAATAAATGGATCTTGTATAGCCAGGAAGCTGCATCGGTTTAGTATATTTAAATGTCATTTGGTACCTCCTGAATGCTCCACATTAGTGAAGTAAGGAATCTGATAAACATATAACTTAGTTCAAATGGCAACTTGCACATAGGTTTTGTATATACTTCCATGATTGTAGGAATGCAATATCATATGGTCCTTGATGTCATCATTTGGATGCAGAAATAGATCCATCTGAAGGACCCTGCTGCACCCTTATGATTGCAGTTGATTTACCAGTAGTGATAGCAGATGGTATTGTGCAAAGAACTTTACTGACAGGCATGTCAGTCAGGACTATATTTGCTTAATGCAATACTTGCATTCATTCAGTATAAGTCTTTTTCCATGGAGCACAACATTTCTGAAATAGATATTTTTTTTTTTATTTAGCTGCTGTTCAGAAAGCATTGCAGGACACTGGTTACCCTTAGCAAAAGCATAGTATTTAACAAATTGACCTGGGCATTTTTGAATATTTCTTTAGGTAAGGTATGAATCAATACCCTACCAAATGGTACAGAACTTGTTTCTAAAAGAAAATATAAAAAAGAGCAGCTCAGGAGCATAAAACTGTATATGATAATAAACATATGATGATAAGCAATTGTTTTTGATATCAAATGTATAATTGAAATCTAGTTCAGTGACAGTCCCCTAAGACTGAAACTTAAGGAAACAAATCTCATTCAACCAAATTGTATTTCTAGTCCAGAATATTTTCTTCTTTAATTTCAATAAATATTAATACAGTATAACATAAACCCCTCAACTCTGGAAACAAAAATGTTTGGTCTCTTATGTCAGTTTTACACTAAAGATGAACCCCATGAAACTTTATTGAAATCAGAGTATGTGACCAGCCAGTAGTCATTAAAAATTCCAAAGCCCTGCCAAGTTAAAATCCAGCATAGAAACCTGCAGATGCAATAAAATCCTAGGTATAGGAAAATACTTTAATAGTTGACTATTGAAAATTTACTTTTATCACATCTTGGTAACTTGAATACGAAGTTTAATTTGGTTCTAAGGGCCTTCGGTCTTGAGAGGTTTTAGAGTATTGTATTATTAAATTGTCAGTCTTTCATATTATTTTCTGATACATGTGATATAATCATCAGGTTTTATTCATTTGTCAGCCGTGAAGATGCCAAACTTTTAACAGCACAAAACGGCAACATAATTGGCTTTCAACTATTACACTTGCAAGAAGTTTCATTAACTGAAAACCTCTGACCTCCAGTAATAATGATTATGTGGAGATGGCTAGTAATAGGACAACTATATCTGTAGGTCAACTAGTAAAAAAGAAAAACTTGGCAAATAAAAGAACTTCCATCTTTAAGGCTGTTTCATTAAAACATACTTGGAACCCAAGGAAGTCAGTATCACCATGGAGTAGTCGTCCGTTGATGCAGTTCATAATTTTGTATTGTCTTCAAGTGAACTCTTTAAGGAATCACGGTACCCTGGAATTTTTAAAACACTCCCTTCACTAGGTACCACGTGTGTTTGTATAGAACAGCCATTATGAAAAATAGGTGTGGGTTAATTTTGATGACGTAAACAGATATTTTCTTTTCCTGCCAAAATACTCAATATATTTTATGTGTGGAACAAAAAAACTTTGTATTTTAATGAGTCATGAAGCCATGAGTTGAAATATATTGAGGTTTGTTTTACCACAAGATGAATTATATTCTATATTTACAGTGGAAAAGAAAATTCACTTATTGTTATACATACCAAACCTCTAGAATCAAAGCTTAGAAGATAAAACTTGCTCCTCAGTACACCACCTCATCCCCTTTTTCATAATTAACCACATTTTCATTGGCTGGTCAAATAAATATCAGGGACTTTAAAGAGCAGTAGGATTGGAGTAGTGCAGTAAATAACATTGTTTATATTTTTACAGTATTTTAGACCTGCTCTATCAGACCACAAAGCAAGTCCTATTCAGTAATGCATTACAGCTGGTTTCATTATTGTCAGAGTAGTAAGATGAAATAACAGAATAGAGATGCAAATGGCAACGAGTCTGATTTCTGAATCAAAACAGTTTCCTTGCCTGAAAGGCAATTCAGTTCCAGTTTGTTTTAGCTCACAAAGTGGTTGTTTCTCTTCCTGCAGGTATAACTTATGAAGGCACACACAATCAAGTGTTGCTTGGCATGATGGGAAATCTTGTATTTTCATGTGAAAATATAGGAATGACAAATATTAAACTTGTTTCACCAATAATTTTCTATATTTCACACTTTAGTATATAATAAAACAATCTATTATCTGTTAAATGCATATTAATAACTCCTATAAGAAATATTTCAGGTGGTGATTAATTTGAAATAAGTATCCCTAGAGCATGTGATGATCATATACTGATCTTTATCTTGCAGGAGAAATTTTTTGCCCAGTAAATCCAAAGTACATTTTTATTACTGTTATCTGTGTTTGTGCTTTCATTAACAATTTGACACATTTTATATTTACCGGTATGTAACTGGATGAATTTATAAATTGTCCAACAGACAGTCTCAGACTGCTGGTTCATTTAGAAGTCATTTACAGTGGGCACATGTTGGCATTCAACTTAGTTGTTTCCAATACTGCTTAGACTCGGATTGCCTTTTGAACAGTGCCAATCTTTCCTGCTGTGTTGAATTCCAACATATAGTTAGGCAATGTTGAAATTATAATATGAAATGAAACTTTGAAGCATTTCTTGTTGGGCTCCATGATGCCATATTACAAAATTGATATTTAAGCATCAAGTCAGACAGAGCTAAAGTGGTACATGCGACAAGAATAATTTTTAAACCCAAATTACCAATATTCTTATTTGATGGACCTTTGTTTTACTGCTTCCCACATGATGATTAATATGGAAATGCAAGTAAGCTGTACGTTCCTTCTGATATATCTCCTAGCAGACTTTTACATAATAATTGATTTACCTTGCCTAGTAATTCATATTTCATTTGTAAAGTACTAGTGATCTATTAAAGCTCAAAAAAATAAAAAAATAAGTTTTCTGAAAAGAAACAACAAATTCAGTAATATCCAACAGAGATTTCTAATACTCTAAACAATATTTACTCTTTTAAACTTGAACTGTTTGTCCCTTGTTTGCAAAAGGCAGTGACTTGGTATTCATAATTCCATACATCAAATTTTGATTCCATCTGGTTGTATGTCCATCACACATTTGCTTCTAGTCTTTGAACTGTAAAGCTATTTGAATACTTGCCTTATCATAACAAGCAGACCTCACCACAGTAAGCGCAGAACAAAAATTCACTTAACATACTTGGGGGGTGGGGTCATGTGCAAAGAATATTCAGTGTTCAGCTGCAGTGTTCTCAGTTGAGTTCAGCAAAAAGTTTGTTTCCAGACAAATAGTTTCTTATATGCCCACCATAAGGCTGAGCACTATCACGTTGACTGTCCGTCTTTCCTCATCCGTTACCAATATGGTTTCTGCACAGTAATGAGCTGTCCACCATCTACAGTCACCAAACCTTATGGATGGCTTGCATTTTGGGTAAGGAAGAACTCTACCAATTTCGGAGTCAAAGGACAAGGTCTCTGACTAAAATTATCAAATGTTTTCTGCACACAAATATATGTTACGTGTCGAAATTGGGCCTTACTATTCACTTGTACAATCTGCATTCTTTTGGAAACTAAATCACTTTGGTTTATTATTTTCTTAATATATGTCAATCCTCAAATGTACGTTTGACTTTACTGATATATTCTAATTACCAATACAGAGATAATAATTAAACAAATTTGGTTTTTTACTTTTGTGAAAAATGTTAAATCTTGAAACTGGCAATTAGCATTTGGTATTTTTTATTTGCCTCTGAATTGTTTTTGCTCTGCACAGGGTTTCTCCCCGCCCCCTTTCAAACCTCAGTAATAATAAGTGGCGAATCCTTTGTGAAAACAAGTTGAATGGATTGTAATTCCTGCAAAACTTTTTGGCTGTCAATTTATCAAACTTGTTTCCCTGTTGGATGACAGTTATTTGATGTAAGAACTTGAGATGTAAAATTAATCAAGAGACATATCATCAGGGGCAACAGATATACTAAGAAGTATTGCAGTGAAATCCCTTTCTAATCACAGTGAAACTGACCTCCAAAATAGGCAGAATACATGTACTTTGTTAATGGCTACCCACCTTCACTTTTGGTGACAGTACAGTAAAACTCTTCAAAACGGAAACTTTGGTATATTAGAGTCCTCTCAAAACCAAACTTTTTTGTGAGTTGAACTTTTCCTGCTTTAATATCATAATTTTTCCCCTCAATTCCAAATACCAAAACAAATTTCAATTTTACACTTAAAAAGAAAAAGCTAAGCCAAAACTCACTTCAGACGTGGAAATGTATTTTAGGCACTAAATTCCTGACACACATTGCAACAAACCATGGTTAGCAAGAACTTTTGTTGGCTTATCTTGGAAATAAAGACCTGGAAAATATGAAAAGAATATGCTAGGTTAAAACAATACTTGACATATGAGCCAACATAGATTATGTCTGACAATAGGCTAATCTGCAGTCTTTGCACCATACAAAAAAGATGTAGCTTTTTAAGGCAAATTTTTCACAAGTAAATGCTTGTAGGTAAGCCATTTAAGAACAGTTAAGTTTATCTGGTTATTGTCCATGTTTGGGGTTTAACGCCATTTTTCAGCCAAAAAGACCCTATAAGAACCACGGAAAGCTACTGGCAAGATTCTCACATGCCCACATTGGCCAAGCCAGAGACATCTAATTTTGATTGATGCTATTAATTTGTATACTCGATCAATAGAACATTTTTTGTTTATTTTTTAAATTAAATATCCAGGCTTTGTTAACCATGCACATGGCTTCACTTTTGATTCTTTGCATATGGAGACCGGCAAAACAGTATTCAAAAAGCCAGATTCATTCAACTGATTTTCAAAGTAGAAAAAATAATTACATGTATTTAAGTTGCCATGACTGTCATTTGCCTTCACTTGCATGTCAAGATGTCAGAATGACTAGCTAAGCCTTGTAAGATTTAACTATCCTTACAGAATAAAATTAGTCTGAGTCAAAATAACTAGATTTTCAGTGGCCATACCAATTTGTCAGATCATCACCATGTTCATTTAATATCAACTAGACATCACAAGTCTTGTTGCTTGAACCCAATGTCGATATACCTTTATATCTACAAGTAGTGATAAGACTTTTAAGATGGCCACTCTGGTGACCATATTGGATACCAGATTGACACACTATTTATTCCAGACTAAGCAAGCATCATAAGAAGTCTTTTGCTGAAAAACCCATGCTGATAGAACTTTTTGTTCAGAAGTAGCAATAACAAGACTTTCGGGATGGCTGCTTTGGTTACCTATTTACTTTCAGGTTAGCACCATTTTGATTCAGGACCAACTAGACATCATAAAAGTCGTTTAGTGGAAATCCCATGCCTATATAAATTCATCCAGGTAGAGTAGAGATAAGATTTTCAAGTTGGCCACTGGTGGTGACCATAATGAATGCCTGGCTATGCACCATTTTCATTCAGGACCAACTGGACACAATATACTGATAAGACTTTCCATTCATGTGGATTAGCAATACCAAGATTTTCAAGATGGCTGCTGTGGCATCTGTACTGGACATCAGATTGGCACAATTTTCATTAAGCACCAATGAAATTGGACATTATATTGGCACCATATGTATAACCAAGCAGACATAAAAAAGCCTTTCACTGAAATACCCATGTTCATCTGACCATGTATCCAGTAGAAGTAGTGACAAGATTTTCAAAACAGGTGGCCATATTGGAGGTCCAAACTGAACTATTTTCAGATGGGACCAACCAGACATGAAAACCCAGTGTCAGTGATTTTCCATTCGGGATGAGTATCAATAAGAATATTTCAAGATGACTGCAACAGGCCATCAAATAAGCTCTTGTCTATGACCTGTTGAGCTAAAATTCACATCAAACTGAACATACCAGGAAGTTCTTTACATCCTGATTGTGTCCCAGTTTGTTTTACACACTGGGGCTTTGATTCTGCTGATGGAAATCTCACATACAGAATCATAACAGCATTGACACAAAGAAAAATGACTAGCCAGCTTATGATAATAGGGACTCTTCCATTATGATTTGCAAAATGGAATTTATAAAATGCTGTAAATATCTGTCCACACTTCATCCAAATCTAGTTCTTTATGATGGATGTTGTTATGTGTTATTTTAATAAGACTGGACAGAATGATACCTTGTGATACAGATGTACAAAGAACTTAACTTCATTATAACGTATATTCTGTTGAAAACAGCCTGTGTACCTTTTTTTACAAATATTTATCTTCAAGAGAATTTTTAAAATATGAATAAAATATCAGGCAATAAATAAATACATGCAGATAACAGATTTTCAGTAAACATCTGCTTTATTTCTACCTGTCATACAATCTGTTCATATATACTTTAATTCTCAAACATTTAGATCTTCCAGGGTTTATTTTACCCATGTTGTACAAAAAAATTAATTATCAATTTATATGGATTGACTATGGATGAAAAATTTCATGCATTATGGTACTTTGAAATAAAATTTGTTACTAATGGTGTGACTTTGTTCTGTAACATGTTTATTGTGTACACTGTATTGTTCTTACTGCTGACAAATGTTACTATGAAATATTCATGTACTTAACAATTCAAAAAGTATAAGCAAGTTGAATACATGTAGCCCTCATTCAATAAATATAACCAATAAAAATAAACCATTGTCCATAATATTATCTTTTTAAAATTATTAATGAAATCTATTTTCCTGTTCTGGGTGTGGAGTTTTACAGCAAGACATAAACCAAAAGTTTCTTTCGCCAGAACTGCTCAGACTACTTGATCTCAGTATCATCTTTGAAATCACCTGCTTATATTTTCTCTTTCTTTGGGGGTGGGAGTGCTAAGACATAGCAACACTTTAAAGTAACAAACAAATCCCAACTAAAGTCTTCTATTAGATGATGCATCATTTTTGAAATGTTGTTATCTTTTCAATGCTCTCTTCATACCAGCTGTATAATCAAATAACTGACCATCATAAAATTTTCCTGAAGTTTTGTCTAAAAAAAAATACATCCGTTTGTTCTTGACCTTCATAAAAATGTGTGTCCCAGGTGCATTTCTTGCTTGGTTGCAAGACACGTTCTGGAGAGGGATCGTAAATGACCTCTTCATTGCAAAGGGAGCATAGGTGACCAATTTTATCATCTCGCCTCCTTGGAGTAGCCATATTTGGGCCACTGTCCTCAAAGGGTACAGGCAAGTAATGAACACTATCACACCACCTGTTGAAAGACAAGGATTTGATGATTTTAATAATAGTAAATAAGACTAGATTTTTTTAGTAATAAATTAAACTCCCTACCTAGCTGACTAAATATCACTGATTCCCTGTTGCTATAAAAAATTAGGTTCAGTACACTTAGATCATAACATGGACATGTTGAAGAGGTCAGAAAATATCATCTATATTGTCCTAAAATAAATTACACAAATCTGTTACATGGCTTTTTATAAACCAATTAACAAAATAAATTACACAAATCTGTTACATGGCTTTTTGTAAACCAATTAACAAAATAAATTACACACATCTACACCATGGCTGTTTGTAAACAACTTAACAAAATGCATACAGCATGATCCATGAATAAAATTTACATATACTCCGAGTACACTGAAAAATGCATTGCTCAATATACTGTCGCTGATAATAATTAAGCAAATTATCAACAGAATGCATGTAGTCATTAAAATAAGCAAAAAGGCTTTTATACAATTATTGTATATGAAAAATTGAGAATTCATGTGTAATTGCTTGCTTCCTTGACTGATGTGCAAATTCACCTTTTTTGAGGCACACCAATTTTTATTGACTCTGAAGTTTCAACAACCACAATTTCAAGGACCCAGCAACAGTTTTTCTGTGGAAACTATGATTCTTCCCCCAATTAAAGAATACAAGTGCCAATAAAAATATCACTTTCTGCAAAATCTTTTTATCAACGAAAATACAATAATTCAAAGGATTCCTAAAACAAAACCAGAAATGGTTGCTTTGGCTGCTTTATCTGCCTTTTGATACCCAATGTAACTTGACAGTCAACAGTAAAGAATGCTTTTGGCAGATTGTGTGAGCAAATCATGTTTCTGTAATATCTGGATTATTAACAGACTATCAGTTTTAAAATTGCTTTTAATGTGCAACTAAACCTAAAAAGATCATGAAATTTATTTTTTGAGGTTTAAATTTAGTTGGAGACTTTTAGTATGGCTGTAATTTTTTCAGTAAAAACTAAGGCTTTATCCAGAATCTGTTGCAATAACAGCTCCAACTCTATCTCCATCTTTTAAACTATATATATATATATATATATATATATATGGTTTAGATCAAAAAGGTCGCACACAAAAGATCGCACTTCAAAAGGTCACACACAAAATGTCGCCAAACAAAAGACCGACATGCTAATAAGATCGCTGCATATATGATCTCCCAACACACTTTAATAATTATATGAATACTGATAATATCTATATATATTGAATTCTTATATATTATATCAAATATTTAAAAAAATATTACTGTAATTATTAAAAAATTGTTTTAATTAATCTTGGTAATGTCAGAAGAGAAATAGAACAATAGCTAATTTGTATACATAATAGACACAATTATTGTAATAATAGTAAATATTATGCCAAAGTATTCAAAACTAAAATGTTTCTAGTTAATTTTGCAAACTCAAGTAGTAAGCAATGTCACGGAGATAATCGGTACTTGGTCGACGCCCATAGCTACAATAGTTTTGATCCTATCGGCGGTGTCTTTGTATACCTGTTTTGCTGGTGGAGGTTGCCATCCGGCAACATATTGTTCCAGCTTCATTTTGTTCAGGCTCTGTTCTTTCACAGAGAAGATTATACGCATGGATGCATTCTAGTGAGAGATGTGAAGCCAATTACTATACACAGAAAAGCTTATTTTATTTCTTTCATCTGTACTCACTGTTCACTAAATTTCACATATAAATTAATGTTTGCTTTGTAAAAGTGAAGTGCTTCACTTACTTGTTTAATCTTTACTCAAACGATAGAAGATTATACACATGGATGCCTGTTATTTCGATCTTATATGCGGTGATCTTATTAGCCTGTCAATCATTTGTTCGGCGACATTTTGTGCACGACCTTATTGATGGATACCTATATATATATATATATATATATATATATATACACACACGCACACACACATATACACAGAGATGTATGGCTATAAGAGGAGGTCCTAATTTCACTGAATTTATTCTGAGAAAGGAATTGTGGACAACTTTGTGAAATGGCAGAGATCAAATATAATTTTTTGTGAGGGTATTGATGACCAAGGTGTTGAGTAAATGTAAATGATTTGTATCCATTCGGTAGACATCTAGATCTGGAAATAAGGCTACTATTATACCCACACCTCTGTTGAGGTAGGGGAGTATAGGAATCCTTGTATTCATCTATATGTCCTTCTGTCCATGGCACAATGTTATGAATGCAAACAGTTCCTCTGCTTTGATTGATTGCCATAACATAAATGTTATAATCACCACCTAACAATCTGCATATCATCCTCAATCTTTATAAGAGTCAATTTGCAGCTGTATATTATAAAATCTTGTGAATGCAACTAGTTTGTTCAACTAATCATTATGAAGCAAAAGATATTTTATGGTCCTCACCCGAAGATGCGCATAATGATAAACCACTTTACTCCAGCACATTTTTGGGAGTTGTTGCCCTTTGTGTGCATTACAACATCATCTGAACATAACTAGTCTCTTGATCATCATCTGAAGATGCACATATCAACAAATCAGTGACTGAGATTTTTGTAAGAGTTATTACCCATTTGTTACTTGAAGCTCAATGTAGAGTATGAGAGAATATTGTGAATGCAATTAGGCTCAGCTTTCAATGTACAACAGATCACTATGAAACTTAGTACATGTCATTGTTATCATCTGAAGAAAGGCATATCTACAAATTACTGTTCTCCTACAACTCTTGTTAGAGTTACTGCCCCTTTTGTCTTGCAACTGAATGCCATGCACGCACGACACTCTTGTGAGCACAACCTGTCTTGCTGATTTTAATGGACTCATGTAAAACTCTGTATATAAACACATATAAAAAAAATTCTGTGCTCTGATCATTTTTTTAAAAGAGCTTTTATGCCTGTTGCAAAATAAATGGGCCATTTGGGTTGGCATCAAAGTCAAAAATTAAAGTTTATTTTTTTATTGTTTCATTGTTATTCCCAACAAGCTGATTCAAGTTAGCGAAACCGTCAAAGATAAGTTTTGACCTGATTTCATTTGCTTGTCAGACAAGGGAATAGGTGTTACACTGTATCACAGTTTATTGATTTGTAAAGATACTTTTCATGTTTCAGTTAGAAAAATGATCCAAATTAATCAGCCACAATATTTCTGACAATAGACAATCGGCTATTTGTATAATTTTATATGTTGGTTGGTTTTGCAGATCATACTGAAGTATAACGATTACAAGCACACTTTTCCAAATAAAGCATCTCATAAATATAGGTAAACCAACATTTTAAAAAATAACATAAAAATCAAATAACAAACACCTTTATTCATGTGAAAGTGAAATACAGTTGACCTAATGATCACCCAAGTTCAGTGGTCACTAGGGTCATTCTTATTCCCCCACCCCCAACCAGCTGCCAAATTTCTTATACAAATGTCATGTAATCAGCAATTACCTGTCTTGGCAGCCTGTGTCCAGTGTTTCTCAACTAAGCAGAGGTTTCACCCTGCATTGTGTGGTCACTAGAGCGTATCAGCAGTGAGTGATTGAAGTGTGCAAATTACACTTCTTTTCATTGATAAGCAAAGCATCATATGTATAAAGTTGTATTACCTGAATCTATTTTTAAATGTTCTATATTTCAATTGTATTTACCCCTATCCAGTGGAACACAAAGGTTTCTAACAAAACCGGATTCATCAAACATTGAGCATATGTTAACATGGTAGTCACATGATATAATAAAACCATCATTGACACATGCTCTATTCCTGATGGACTAACTTTCTCTAAGTTGATGTGATAGTGACAGGTTTCTGGTCTTTGTTCTCAGAATAATTTGTTGAGAATTATGTGTCGTTTTGTTGTTTCACAAACAGTACATAACTTTAAGATTTTCATCTTTTTCTACAACAGCACTAGAAAGGGGCTTATTTTCTTTATACACCACATGACTACTGGACCACTGATGTTATTGACATGTAGGTTGCGCAGTTTGTGTACACTTGTAACTAGAATGTAAATGGCAAGTACCAGATCAAATTTCATTTAACACCATAGTTTTGTGTCACCTGTCAGCAGATTAAATACACAATGATTATAATACTTGCAATTTCTTAGAAAACAAATTAATTTTCCTATTGATTTCATATTGATTTCATGCAGGTATGACGCGATGTAATATTGTTTAAGTTTGTTAGGCCCACTGGTAAGTAGCTACCATATGTCACCACAACCCGGTAGCAGCAAATTCCAACTTTTGGACCGATATCGGACTATACTCCAACATAAATGTTGATATATTAAAAATGGGGTGGGAAGGGTCAGAGGAAACTCTTACTGCTACTAACAACAACCCCAGGAAGCTTCTTTTCATTACCTAATCATCAAAGGCTCCAAATATAAATAAGCCAACTGTAATTTGATCTCTCTGACTTTGATCAACTGTCACTTGTTTAAAGTGTGAACACCCATTTTCATGCCTAATTATACAAACTACCCTGACAAAAAGTCAGTCATGTGTTTCACAATTTCAGATAAGCTGTCAATTAGTAATTTTGTATAGAAGCTGTTTCTACTGATAATGAGATAAAATGTGTGTAAGAGAGAAAGCGATGGACAAACGAGTGCATGTACACAGTGGTAGTTTTCTTCATTTGATTGGGATGTATTTAAATTGTAAGTTTGGTTTTATGAGACATTAAATGACAAGCAGAGTCGGGGACTGATAAATGCATAGAGTTATTTCTCTAAAGAACAGAAGATAACACCTCTTATCATTGGCAAGTCAAAAATCCAAGTGAGAATACAGTATCCTTGTGTTCAACATATTTTATTAAATTTTGTTATTTTTCTTTCTGCTAAACAGTAAAAACTACATGTCTCTTGATAGTATACTACTACTATTAATACATGTAAAATAATAACAATGATAATACTAATACTAATAATGCTCATTGGTTCATAATACATAAATCTGTCATGAATCAAAGTTTGAGAACTAAACCTGCCTTCAGCGGTCACCTGTCCATGAAGGGCACTTTGCAATTCCCCATGGGTGGCTGTTATAGACAGGTTTGACTAATTACATTTACAACACAAGAGTTGGAGGATGTATATTACATGATTTAAGGAGTATGAACATAACTATCAATAACATCATGGAAAAGCAAGTCACTGACATGCTGTTACTGTTGGTTAAGAACCAAAAACAAAATAACAACAATAAAACAGTTTTAATCATTCACAAGAGTTTATAATCTTAAAATGGATCTTTCTGATTTCACTGTTTTTTTAATGAACTTTTACCTCTGGAACCAGTGAAACATCTGAAGTGTTCAACTTGCATATTATATCTGAACATTTCTGGCATGATTCATCAGACACACCTGTATACTCAAAGTTTCTGCCACTTTTTCTAGGTACTCGAGACAAATATTTTCCGATTCACAAATTTTAGCAAAGTAATGAAATCTTTGACTTAATTACTGGTACATCATTTTAACTTTGGTTTTTCTCTGAGTTTCTCTTTATTTTGCCCATTTTGATTGGTGCACTATAGGATATGGATATAATTGGACTTGGGCGTGCTTCATTTTTTATTAAAAAGAATCCTATTCAATTCTAATAAGTAGTTTTTTTGGTTTGGTTTGGTGCTGTACAGCACAGCAACACAAGTAGGTGCAAAGTGTCTTACCCTAGGACACAATGGTAGCTGGCCCTGACTTGTCCGATTGTAGGATTTGAACCTGCACCTTTTCGGTCATGAATCTGTCATGCTAACCATTGATCCCTGCAGTAATCATTATGTCACTTGACACCTTGATCTGGTTATGTCTAATCTACCTACATATATCCTTATATTGGCAACATGGTTTTTGGGGGGTATTTTTAAGCAGTGATTATCTGGGTCATTTTTATTCCTTTATTAGGTTTGGTTATGAATCTGTCATTCATTTCAATTCAGTTTATTACTTGCAGCACAATGCAGGATGCTGTTTTAACACTCATAAAACTCAAGATAAACGTTGTTGTTGTGCATTTATTGCCATTTTTCAACACACGATAGGGGGCTATACATGGCAGCTGGTATAACTGTTGGAAGAAGAACCCTGGTAAGAACCACTAGAAGCCACTAGCAAGCTTTCTCACAAAACCACATTGGACAAGCCTGAAACTCAAACCCATGTGGATAGTGGTGAGATGGCAGTGATTGGTAAAGGCGAGTGTTTTAGACCACTCGGCAACCCATGGCCCCTCCAAGATAAATGGTACATTCTGGAGCTTAAAAGTTATGAATATTAATGTTACCCATATTTTATGGCGTGCTGTTATATTCATCAAAGTTTTAGGGCATTATACATTTGTAACATAATAATTAGAGGAAATTCAAATTAAAGAAGTCATACTAATTATCTGGAAAAATTAATGATTGGGCTATTTCACAATTTTAGTGATTCAGGGGTCAACAAGAAAGTACAATTTTAAAGGTTTAAAATCCTGTAACATCCATCTCTTTACTTTTCAAATAAATCTAAGAGAACAATATAATAATAGACAATCCAGGTATTTGTTTCCTTGTGAATACCTATCTGTCTGAGAAACTTTTTTTTAGATGAATTTGTCTAAAAAGATTTTTTTTTAATTCCACATTTGCATAGAACATTTTTCTCAAATATTTCTTGTTAAATATACAATACTGTATATACTTTTACTGTTTTTGTTTGATTTCATAGCTGAATTGTGCTGATATTATTTGTGACATAAAAATATCAAATTATTTATTAGAATATGAGTAAAATAATGATAAAATATAGAAAAATGAAGATATGTATGAACAGGATGGATTTTACATAAAATGTTAGCATTTCAATACAAATCAATAGAAAATTTCACTTTAATGTTTTAAAATCAATTTTTGTTCTTATTCATACATAGCAGGTACATAAGTATAATAGGAACTGGTTAATATCATTGTCTTCACCTCGCTGAACAAAAATATACCATGCAAATGGATGTTAGGTTTTTTTAATCACAAATTATTATTGTGCAATTTTGTGCATTTACTTTGCAATGAACTATGTCTAACAGTAGTATTGCCCTTTGAATTATGGCTGTATGCATGTAAAGGTTTAACAGCAAAAAGTACAAAGTTTAGTATGAAAACAAAATGGCATAGAAAACAAAGATAAAGGCAAAACATAAAATGCTTAGAATACAAAATTCAAGTTTTTACATAAACTAAAGTCCTACACTTTTCAACTGGAACATCATCATGGTATGTATGTATTCCAAGTCAAAATGCTGCCTTCATTAAAACATGCCGTATGGTGTATCTGGCCTATTCTAAGCAGCAATATGTTTATATGCGTAAACTGCTCTTCATTTTTCTTTCTTACACATTACATAATATGATCATGTAACTGATCATCTTAATCATTACCTGCATGGCAGAATACAATAGTTTGCTGAATGGGAAGATATTTACTTATTTTCATCACACCTTATTAACTTTCATCACACCTTATTAACTTCTGACAACTTTCTAATGTAAATGATGCTAAAACCTTTTAACTGACATACTAATCGCAAATGCAGTTCAGAATTACATCTCCCTTATCATTTGCTATGTATCCACTGAATACTATAACATCATCCAGAACAACCATGAAAGACATAATTTTAAATACACTGAACAGCTCTGAACATTGCTGAAAACAATTAGGGTTAAAGAGATTTGAAAGAAGGGTTGAAGAGAATTGAAAGAACAGACCGTTTCCCTGGAGACTTACCAAAAAACACGCTGACAAATAAAAAACTATATCTGAACTTCTTTCCTCCAAAATTTACTTTCCTCCACCATGCCACTGAATCGTCATATTGCTGGACAGGAATCTCCTTGAATTTCTTGTAAGCAAACTCCGCCATTACTGACCAGAAGAAGAACTGGGACAGTCCAAAGATGGAAACAACTGTTATGAATCCTGATTTGTCATACGAATAAAGCAGAACATTGTTTGGGACATTAGTTTTGATTTGAAAAGGCTGAATGTCCGTTTTTCTTTGGGAGCGAGCATAATCTGATGCATTCTGCGAACGATTTACTCTGATAAATTTTGTGGAACAAAAACGGATATCTCTCCATTTAGCAGTAGATAGCTGCTTTATGAGGTAATTCGACAACATTCCTCTCTGGTACCTAGCTCTAACAAATCTTAACGTATTTGGTATCACAATGAAATAAATATTAACCTTAAACTTTAAGAAATTTTTTTTCTCCCGGGTCTGAACGATATTGCCGTCTATTCCCAACACTTATGGAAGCCGCCATGACAGTTGACTGCTTCCCACATTTTGCAAAAGAATATAACCCACTCCTTGAAATTGTAAATCAATCTTCTTATCAGAATCATAAGGCGAAGCGAGAAAACTGTATTCTCTCATTGATTCGGAAGAAAGCTTTGCAAATAAATATACGTCGTGGAACAAAGGATTCAAAATAATTATACATTCTATATTTGTATTATAACACTGATTAATATTATTTGTGACATAAAACAACTACGAATATATCTTCCCACTGAGAAGAAACTGCTGTTAAAATCTTGCAGATTAAATGTCAAAAGTTTTGCTGGAGCTTTTCGAAAATGTACCGATACATTTTAAACCAGCAGTGCCATTGCTTTTATTTTAGTCATTTGTCAATCTTGTGACACGTCGACCAAAATTTAAATGATTCAGCATAGGGTTGTTGAGTATATTTTACTCCAGCTGTAGAACTTCTATGAATTCGCTCTTGTCTCGAACTGCCCAATTTACTTCTAAACTGTTAAATAGACCAGACGTTGAAC
Source organism: Megalonaias nervosa (assembly GCA_016617855.1). Taxonomy (NCBI): domain Eukaryota; kingdom Metazoa; phylum Mollusca; class Bivalvia; order Unionida; family Unionidae; genus Megalonaias; species Megalonaias nervosa. Next base: position 36,612 of record JAECUM010006011.1, read on the forward strand.
ATTTCAAGGTTGGTCTACAATCACTACAACCACCCAGTCTAATAGAATAACAAGAATTTAATGGGTACTAGAGAGAACAGGAGTGAAACATTTAATAAAAATAGTTTTTATTGTATTTTCCATTTATGAAATCAATCCAAATGAAAGTGTTTTCTTATCTTTGACGCGTATAATTGGATGTGATGTGAATAAACCAACAGGAATTGTGTTCAATGATGTGTCTCGCCTGCTTCGCTTATACAGTACGTAATCCAAAAACATGGCATTGCCATTCTAGCCAGAAATGTAGAGTATTACATGCAATGTTTAGTTGTTATGGGCATCAAAGATTTACTTACTTTGCTAAAATCTGTGAATGCTGACCATACAAGCAACAATATCGAGGAATTTGAGTTACACACTGTGAGGCGTGTCTAGGTACTTTGCCAAAGTAATTATGATCGCTGGATATATCTAATTGTTATAACGAGAGAGAGAGAGAGAGAGAGAGAGAGAGAGAGAGAGAGAGAGAGAGAGCATAAAAAAAAATAAAAAATAAAAAAAAATAAAAAATTCGCTTTAGTTACTGCTCTACAATAGCAGATCAAAATTGCTTTACTCCTAGGAGAATACATTACTGTGCATTAAAACTAGCTAATCCCATCGGCATTTAACTTTCCTGTGGCCTGGGGGAGCAGCGGGTTGTGTTGTGGGGGAAAGAAACCCGTGTAAGTCAACTGATGTTGTTTATTTGGAAATTAAACGCCTGTTAAATGAAACACGTAGGAATATCGTCTGGATAATACCTATCCAATAGTTTTCATTGTAAGATTATATATAAACTTAATTTATAAATTTATTGTATTTGGTTACTTAAATTGTTATTAGTGTGGGCCAGAAACACATTCTCAACAAATGATTTGGTTGGGATGAACGCGTTTTAAAGTATTGGGCCGACACTATTTTGAGGTTTTTCTACTTCTCAACCGTAACCTCTACAACGAAGCTGTTTTGTTTAATCTTTTTTGTTTGTTTCTTTCTTTTCTCTGAAATTTCATTTGTTAAATTTACATGCTAAATGATGAGAAAAAAAGTATATACAATAGTATATACAAGATGCGTAATTAAAAACAAACCCACCGCATTTCCATACTGTTGGATATATCATGAAAATTGCATAACCCGTATTAATGGAAATGTAATTTAATAATTTTATCTATTATTTGTAGAAAACTGACAAAAATATCAATACAAAAATATTGTGCAATTTAAAAATGAACAATCATCTATATGGTTCTTAAAGAATAAAATAGACCAAAAACACCCGGATGCCAAAAACTAAATCTAGAGAAATGAGGACGCCCTAGCGCCATCTAAATAATCTCAACAAAATCTCAATTGAACTCTACAAACTGTTTCCGTCAAAGACTACATTATGGATTCACGTGACCATACTATTCATCAAACTCTGTTCTTTTGACGGGGAAATCTCTACGTACGTAAGCTTTAAACGGGATTTAAACGGGATTCTCAGCCACTTTACATGGAACACAATCTTATTATCACGACTTTTCACAATTTGAATCGAACAGAAGAATAAAAAGCGAAGTGAAATTTATGAGTATTTATAGAACATTGTTCTTTGAAGTGTCGCCCCCAATTTTAGTTGCTAAGATTAATAATGAAATTTTGTACAACTGTTTTGAGCCGACCTTATAACTTGTCCGATGTGTTTTTACAGATACTATAACGTCTGTCTGACTTGAAGAACGATGATCATGGAGCAAATAAGATCATTCTGTTTGCTAGTAATTATTATTTTAGTTTCCTTATCAGCGGATGCTAGTTCGTCCTCTTTGTTAGATTGGGACTCTATATTTGCGTATTTTCGGATTCTTTTTATTTCCTGCAGTGAAAGATTATTTCCTTATTGGACTGTCTTTAGTACAGTTATGAAGAAATATACACAATATAATATCCTATGGTGTACCAGGCAAGTACGCGTTAAATAGAATGATGTGTCCGACAATATTGGAACTGTCTTTCGCACACTGAGACAAAGTTATCTTATAATAGCAGAATAGTTTACCCGTACTCACACGGAGTTAAAGAAAGCAGTGTACTGGATCAACCCCCAAAAATATATTTTTATTGATGATATCATGTCCCCTTCCGCGTCACACCGGGTACAAAGGGTTGGGTAGACCAATAAATCAGCCCCTCGCCCGTGATGATATTGACTGGCATTTTAGGGGCTGATATTGCCTATTTATTAAACCCGCAAAGTCCGCAGCCAATTATTTTCTGCACACATAGGTGTACATTTTATACACTTTCCGGTATTTCTTGCGGCTGTGGAGCTACCGTCGAATGAAGGGTTCTTTTGGTGACGTGTACATTATATTTCCGGAGCAAATCCTATGTTTGGTGACCCGGTATGTGTCTAAAGTGTACGCAGGTTTGTTCTGGAAAGATTTGCATGCAGCAAAATTGCACATATTAATGAACAAATGACATCAGACCGACATGTCGTCCATCAGTATCAACGCAGATGTGGGGGGTTGATTTATCGGACTAGAGGATGGGTTGTCAGGAACGTAGTAAGTTGCTGTTTTAAAGCATATATATATATATATATATATATATATATATATATATATATATATATATATATATATATATATTCTTTTGTTACAATAGGTTGATCTTATTGCTTCATGAAGGTCTGGTTAAGTCAAACATGTATTTTAAAATATGTAAGTAAATACATCGGACACATCTAGGGTCGGATCAAACAGATTTGTGGAAAATTTCATTGTTAATTTTATCAGTTAAAATTAAGGGCGACACTTCAATAAGCACTGTTTTATACATTTTCATAAACTTTACACTGAATTTGCTTTGTTCTTTCTTTCTGTCAGATTCAAAACTGCTCCAGAGAGGGTAAAAAATGAATATGACGCGTTGGTCGCGCTATGTACAAAAGGGGCCCTTAAACCAGTGCTAACATCAAGTGGTTGTTGCGCAGCTCATCGAGTTAGGGATGACGCCCTAAATAGAATTCCAGAAGAGTATTCATTTACCCTGTGGAAGGGCTGCAGCACCACGCCCAATTAACAGGCTACGGATAATGCCCGACTTTGTAGAGCGTCAGGGTAGAGTCAAACCAATCATGAAAAGGCTACCGCGCCACCGTTCCAAAAATCACGAGTTCGAGACACCTTAGCTTTTCGTAATGCTTCGACTCTTAGTTACGTGGTATCTTTTCGAAGGAGTTCAGTCATGAACCACGATGGCCTAAAGTTTAGCCTCATTCTGATGGTACAACTGGAGAAACCCATATTTAGCCTGCAAGACATTTTAAAATAAAGAAGCTGAGATGACGACTACATAAGAGACTGCTTGGTTCATACCGACGCCGTAGTCGTTCTGCAAAGGGATGAACTTGAGTAATTTGTTGCCAAGCTAATGCAGTCTGAAAGCGTTTGACATCGGTGTGTCGCAGTACCGCCCATTTCCAGGCCAGAGCTACATTTCAAAGCCAAAATGTATACCACAACAGTCTGTTATTAATATGAAAATCACTGATAATCGCTGTTTCTTATGGGCTATTCTGTCAGTTATATGCCATTGCAAATTGTTCATTAAAGTAAGCGTGGCTTTCTCAAAAAAAGTAGCATCATTTTGGGAATGAAAGATTAGACCTATGCTGACAAAGTCATAATTTTATTAATCTCGCTGAAAGTGTATTTTGTGGCATCGATCTGAAAAGTACAAAAAAACAAGGCCCACTTGTTGGTTCTAAGAAGAAAGTTTCACCGTGGAAAGTGGACAAATATATTGCATATGAAAGTTGCAGTTGAGAAAAAAAAAAAAAAAAAAAAAAAAACAGAAGGTGGATTAAATATAAAAATTAGATAGAAACTAAATATCCGTTTAATATTGTCAGCAGATAAAAGTTAAACTGTATTTTTTTGTGTCTAAGACGTTTGATAATTTTTAAATTAGGGTAAAAAGTTATGATTTAAAATAAAAATATAGTTTTTGTCGAAAAGTGCTTTAAAAGAGTGTTTTAGGGTGTGTTTCTAATTTAAAAATCGACTAACATTTGTTTAAACAATGAGGTAACTGGCACAGGACCTATGCTTTCTATACCATAGTTTAACATTCTTTGAGCAAGTTCCGCAAGGGTATTTGGCGGGTCCGGGGTTTGTGTCAACATCACCAGAAAGGAGCAGAAATGAAAGCATGCTTGTCTAATTAGGATACTATTGCCGTTTCGAGTTTATTTACAAGGCCTCAGAAAGAGGATATGCAATTTTTCGCCTTTCAGTCCACATTGGTAAAAGAGAATATTAAGGTAATTTGGTGATGTGCAGTGCATAGTTCGAAACCTATGGAATATAAAGCCTTTTCTGTATGGAGTGTAGACCTAGGGAAAAACTGGCATTGAAAATTTAAATGTAGGAGTAGTACAATTTCTAGAGCTAGCACCATTACGCCAGTACCGGCCGCCATTTCTTCTTTTCTTCTGATCGGAGGTTTTATCTGGGGTTGCATATTCTGGTCTGAAGTCACGGAGAAGGGAGTGGGGTAGGTTAAAACTAAGCTTGACCGAAAGTATATTGAATACTTATTGGGAACCGAAAGTATTTCTCAAAATAGACCAGTATTTCAGTATCACGTGACCGTTTACTGCCAATCACTGCAAACTCCAATAATAATCAGTGTTGTAACTGTTAATAATGTTAGCAGGATAAAACCGTCAATAATAAAGCAACCCATACACATTTAGCTTTGTTGATGTTAAATACGGAGCAATTCTAAACTAGTGACAGAACCCTGTAATCGCCCCACATTCAATTCGCTAAGTTAAAGTCTGATTCATAACAATCATGTATGAACTAACTGTCGTTTTAGTTATACAATCTTCGACTTGATTTAATTAATGTTTTCATAGCGAACGAAAAGACATAGTTGAGTATGTCACTGTATAATGGACACGCATTCCAAGTCTTGATAGTTGTAAACGCGCTTTATCGATCACCTTGTGTGCCTGCGAGCATTGCAATTAGATGACCAGTACATGTCTACGTTGTATTTTAGTGTGTTATGTCTCAACACCCGCCGTAAAAGGGATTTATTGGGAAACAATTTCGGTCAACTTGTCATGCATGAGGCAAGAGCGTACCAGTAACAAGTAGTTTTTCACACACCCATTCTCTCTCTCTCTCTCTCTCTCTCTCTCTCTCTCTCTCTCTCTCTCTCTCTCTCTCTCTCTCTCTCTCTCTCAGCACTACTTCCATGGTACAAACATTTTAGAAACTTGACTGACCAGTATGACTAACATGACTAATGCATTTGACGAAAACCCAGTATGACTAATGCATTTGACGACAGCCCAATATGACAAATCAAAATGACGACAGCCCAGCATGACTAATGCATTTGACGACAGCCCAGTATGACTAATGCATTGGACGAAAGACCAGTATAACTAATGCATTTGACGAAAGCCCAGTATGACTAAGGAACTGTGCTATGCAAAGAATAGTCTCTTTTTAAAGATGGCAGCAAGTCATAGTCAAAATTCAAATGGTATCATTTTGAGCACACTGAACCGTCTTGGTTCATTAGACAAAAATTTATTATTGTCGTGTCTTGCAATTTTGGAATAGGAGGTGCTACTCTCCAATTTGACAGCCACCGCATCGGCCGACCACCTGAAGACGGTAAAGAGAGATTTGATGAATCCATATTTTCGTGGTTACACTTGGATCAGAACGGCAGTCGTGTTTGTCTTCATGCCGCCCAGAATGCGGTCCACCTGCAGGAAGAGTATGAAGACGATCTGACACTTCAGAATTAATTATCCGAGCTAATTGAACAAAATCATTGATTTGCAGTCTGTCAAACGTAAATATCCACTATAAACTGGGAGAGGATGATTACAACTGCTGTGGAGGGAAAAACGAGCTCAAGGCGATGACTAGTTCTTTGGAATTCGAGCCTCGTCCATGCAAACACCATTCCAAGAAGAGATAAAAAGCATCCCAGAAGAAGGTGCTTTGTTACTTTAGTTTCTATTTTACCAGCTCATCTGGATGGGCCATACGACTTGGAAGCTAAAAATCAAACCTTTGAAGGAAACGAGATCAATCGAGATCGATCTGTTGTAATATACTGACGGTGCTGCGGTGACGCATGCTCTCAAGTAGTAGACTAATAGGCTGATCTTGGACCAGGGACCCAACTCCCCCTAGTAAAACATTTTTTGTGTATCCGATAAATTAGACATTTTGTGTACCTGATTGTTTTTGGGGAGTTAGGTCTCTGATCCAAGACCAGCCTATTAGTCTACTACTGAAATATTTTAAAGTTTAGACAAAATTTCATATTAAACAATGAAATATTATATATAATGTACAATAATTCAATCCGACATGTTGGATTTGATCTAACAAACAAATTTTGTAAGAGATTTGATTCAATAAAATCAGCCTCATGCTATACTGGCATAAAACCTAAAATAATAAGAGACTGTATTAAAAAAGTTGGATATTATATGGGTCAGTATGGTTATTCGCAACTGAAAATGACAACCGAATAAGAGGTTGGTCAGATGATTTAATGACAATATGGTTGATATTTTATTTGACAATGATATACAAAAATATTTACAAAACATATAATCACAACACAACCCCATATGAACTCCTAGATTGCCAAACAACATTCTAGCAAGTTCAGGGGCATTCGAAATATCCCCATATGAACCCTTAGGTTGCCAAATGACATCCTAGCAGGCTCAGAGGATTCGAAATTAGACGAAACACAATCCCCATGTGAACCCCTAGGTTGCCAAACGACATTCTAGAAAGTTCAGAGGGTAATTCGTACTTTTTATAGACGACACAACATAACACATAAACTTATCCTAAGAGACGGCACAACCCCTTGTGAACTCCTAGATTGTCAAACAACATTCTAGCAAGTTCAGTGAGTATACATATAAACTTATCCTAAGACACGGCACAACCCCTTGTGAACTCCTAGATTGTCAAACAACATTCTAGCATGTTCAGTGAGTATACATATAAACTTATCCTAAGAGACGACACAAACATAAACTTATCCTAAGAGACAGTACAAACATAAACTTAATTAACTTAGCTCTAAGGACAGCACACACAAACGGGGCCTTCTCTACGTTCAACAGATTTTTACACACTCTCCCCCAAATCAAAACCCGGAAAGTGCAAAAGTACACCCACCAGGTGGTGACATGGTGGGAGAGTACATTTTCTGTTGAAGTTTGAGCTTTGGGAGAACCCCAATATATATAAGGCTGTATTGTATATAAGCTGACTAATAGTTGGAAGTCTAAAAGTAGCTTACACAGTAGGCGTGGCCTATTTGTTTTGTATTTTCTTTTTTATCTTAATTATTATCGTTAAAGATATATGAGCGAAGAAAGAAACTGGATAAAATCATAAAATTAAAGATAATGTTTCTTTAAAAAGACAACAAAGAAAACATTATTTATCAGTAAATTAAAATAAACAAAATACAAGGCGAAAAAGCAGAGTTGTCTCCTTTAAATACAAAGAAGACAAACTTCTGACGCTTTATATTACAGACAGACAGGCAATCTGGAAATTGATACTATACATTACAAACAAACAGACAGACTAATACGCCACAAAATTGGGAAAATTATAAATAATTTTCTAAGTTTACAATTTTGCTAATCACTTAACAGACAAAACGAACTCACCAATCACCAGCTGCGCTTTACAGACAGTCTGAAAAATCAATGCAGTGTATTCGTACCAAACTAGAGCAAGCTGAACGGTGTTATCTCCCTTCTATAATATCCAAGCGCTAAAGTATTAATTCCATCTTTACAGTATCTTTTATCATCAAAATTACTAAGTCCATGTTTTATTATTGTATCTGTCTCAAGCTTATGATGATTCGTTCTAATAACATTTGTCTTAATAAAACTGATATTATTGTTTAGCGCGGTTTTAAAATCATTAAAATTCATCATCTTTTCCATATACCCGCGAGGGATACCTTTCGCTTACTTTGTAAGTTTATTATCATCTAATATGACAGCATACATCTTGCTCCTTAATCCAACAAACTCTCTCACCGGCACAAACATAAATTCATCTTTCATTTTATCAATAACTTTTTTATTCGTATTATCATTAAAACCACTACCAGTCGGGTAATCTGATAAATCAAATAAATTTTTATTGTTTATTACTGATGACAATATTGAGAATTTAGCTTTACAAAATGAGTTTCAACCTCATAAAGTATTTGATTTATATGAAGCTAACGATCGCGGAATTATTCGAAGAAGAAAAACAAAAAAAGTATTAGGTAATTTGCAAAATCGTGGCTTTTTGCTTGTAGTTGTTCGGGGAACTAAAACAGATTTTGTTGGCTATTAATCGCATAGGTTTATTTATGAAACATTTAACGGCACAATACCTAATGGTTTAGTTATCGACCATATAAATAAAATTAAGACCGATAATTGTCTAGAAAATTTAGATTTAGTCACATCAAAAGAAAATATCCGACGTGGAGATGCTGGTGGTGGGAATAATTTTAAAAATTCCAAAAAATCGATTATTTCAGTAAATCTTGAAACTGACGAAGAAATAAAATTTAAGTCAAATTATTCTGCTTCAAAATATCATAAAATTCATCCGCAATCAATAAAAGATGTAGCTGATGGTGAAAGAAGATCAGCAACGTCAATGTCAACCTTCGACAGATTTAGTTTCAGATATGATGATTAATTACATTTCGTAATTCTGTCTTAGTAAGACAGCTGTGGGCAAACATCAAAATATCATCTTTATCAAATTTTAATGTTATAAATGAACTTTCATTAAGTTTATTTTTTTCTGCCATTGTTAGAAGTATTCTGTCATTTTCGCCCTGCATTATATTCACACTAACCAAACATGCACTATAGCCAGACAAACATTTTCTAACTGCTTCGGCTAATTCTTTGTAATTTAATATATTAACTTTTTGATGATATTTAACCTTAGAAATTTCCGGAGATTTCGTTTCGCTGGCCATTATTATTATAAATTAGATAAAAGTATATTATAATATGGACTTGATTAAGCGACTTGCTGATATATATTCGGAAGATACAATCTCCACAAAATTACAACACAATTTTGCAATTTTGCCAATCGCCAACGACAAATTTTCTAGCTATAACGAAGACGATATTTTATACAACAACGAGTCCGACGATGAAGTAGTTGCTGTTGTAGATAAAAAAAAAAATTACAGCAGACCAACAACTGGAGGATATAATGTTAAGTATCACATTGCCAAAAAAATAATAAAATTTAATTTTACTGTTGCCGAACAACAAATATTTTGGAAGCTTATCAAACCTTTTTTAAATCTGAAAATAACTGGCTATCAAAGAAATATAAAATATGATTTTATTTTTGTTAAAATATTTAATTTAATGCCAGTTGATAATACAAGAAAATTATATTTAATTTCGTTATGTAAAACTATCAAATGTAAATCTGTACTTGCGAAATACGAACAAATTTATAAAATTATAAGTTTGTATCACCATAAAATTGGGAAAATTATAAAATAATTTTCTAAGTTTGTATAGACTTAGCTGGCACCCAGCTATTAAATTTATCGCTATACCCGCGCTACTTAACTAAATTTTTGTTGCCGCGTTTTCGGATAACTTTTTCAATAATAAATACGTCTTGGGAAGTTTTTTGAAGTTCCTGCTCGTAAAAACTACCGCTTCTAGGCTCATCTAATAAATCTTTTAACGCATATGTCACTGGTATTGTTAAAAGTACTTTATCAACAACAAATACTTCTTCGCTCCAGTTTGGAGTAAATCCCTTTTCAAATGTTTTTTTCGTCAGAGAAATTCTAACTCGATCACCAACTTTAAATTTATGTCTTTGATACATGTTTTCGTTTGCTAATATCGGATTTTTAATTGCGTCACTCGGCGATATTTTAATGGTTCGATGTTTCGTATTATTATATTCGTCAACAATGTTTTGTAAATTGTCAATATATTTACTCGTATTTTTAACTGTCAAATACTTATGAATTTTTTCGTTTAGTGTGCGATTAAATCGCTCGACGACAACACTTTTACCTTCGTTTCCTGTGACGTATTTTTTGATGTTATTTTGAAGCAAAAACTGCTCGAACTTTTTATTAAAAAATTCTGCTCCGTGATCAGTCCAGATTCTATTTGGTTTTCTTTCTGTGTTTGTTATTATTGACTTTAGCGCATCAGTTATCGACGTTCCAGTCTTATCTGAAACTGGCACACTAAAAGCATATTTACTAAAAACGTCTATAACATTAAAAAGATATCTCTTATTATTGTTAAATTCAGCTAGATTTGACACATCAACTAAATCTATCACCCAGATATCATCAACGGCATTTGCGACAACTTTACGTCGCGGAAACTTTTTTTTTTTAGGTTTGTGTAGCTCTGCCGCAAGATCATCATTTCCAAGTCCAAGTTTATATTTTGCTCCAATAAAACCTGCACCAACTTTCTATCAATACGCTCTCGCACACTTGCCGGTTTCATATCACGAAGTTCGTCTAACATTACTTTATCGCAGTTGTGTTTATTTTGCTCGTTGTCTGGAAGTTCAATGTCTCTGTAGCAGATATCATGGCGCATAGCTATTGCATCAACTTGATTGTAAGGCTCTTGTCCTGGTAATGGATTGTCGTTTTCATCTAGTTGTTTATCAAGCGGATTATAAGGTCCGGTGTATTTATGGCCTGGCAAGGTCCAACCGCCTTTTGGTTTCGGTAATTTGCCAATTACTTTATGTATAACTATACCAAAACCAATTATTTCTCTGTTGTTACATTGTTGGCAATATGTGACAATTTCATTTTGCTCGAGACATAAATCTCTGTCAGAGTCGCACTTGCATATCATTCTATTTATCAGTCGTCTACTAAAATATTTTTCAGAAGAAAAACCTTTCTATTATAAATCTGAAAAAATTCAATTTTGGTCAAATTTTAACGTTTTTTCGTCCATTTTGCCTGTTTTTTGGTCAAACTTCTTATTTTTTATAGGTCAAACCCCGAGCAACTTTCAATATAAATTTTCATGTTTTTCAATATTTTCTCCAAAAACTAGCAAAAATTGACGAAAAATGGATGAAAAATCAACACAAATTAGATTAAAAAAAAGTAAAAAATATCAAAAATACCAGAAACTTATATTGAAAATTGCTCGGGGTTTGGCCTTCAAAAAATAAGAAATCGGACTGATTTTCCAAAAATTAGTCGGAAAATTTAAAAATTGATTTATAATAATATCTGTTTTCAATCGTCTACTTATTTTCAGTCGTCTACTTATTTTCAATCGTCTACTAAAATAACCTCCCTGAGAACGTCAGGGCAACCAGTTCCGGACAATTTCTTTAAAAACATACTTTTTCTTTTTCCGCAGATTGCGCAAAGACTTTTTAGCATCATCCTGTTGTTCTTTGTTTTTTCTGTTGTTTCATTGATATTTCTGTTTTAGCTTTACATTTAAGACAATATGTTGACATTATATATTTGTAATTTAGATAAAATTAATTGCAAGCTCATCATTGGCGTGAGAAGGAGGATTGTCAAATTCTAAAATAAAATTTAAAAAGTCCTTCAAACTCGCGGACATCTGTTTTATAAACATCATGCAATAATATCCACAAGCAGAAGTTCCAATAGGTTGAAGTTGATTAGACGAATAATTAATTACTTTATATTTTTGAGATATATATTTTTTAATTACATCACTTGGTGGAAGTCCAAATGAGTCAAAGTAATTATTGCCGTAAACTGCTACCCAATGTGTGCCAGATCTGTCATTAAAATCTTGTATATTTATCATACACGAACCTACAGCTGACGGTAATGGAATTGCCGCAAGTTCATCTTTGGAATAAACTCCGTGGAAATTTTTTACTTGTTTTAGCTTATCAAGTATATCAAAATTACTTAATGGGGTCTCGTGCCCGGTAATGTTAGTCCTCGTCCTATTCCCAGCAGATTTGGCATTAGACTTCCCGCTAGTCCCGCTAAAAGTGGAGCTATTGGAATAAATCCTCCTTTGGTTGTTCTTCGACGTCGCGGTGTCTTTTTTTCGTTGTTGTTTTTCTTTTTGCTGTTTTTCGTTTGGGCATTTTATATTTATCAGTCACATAAAATTAAACTCAGAAAATTACAAGTAATTTTGTTACTTAAACTTAATAGTTAAACTTGCAAAATTGGTAATTTTGTTACTTAACTAAAAAGTTAAACTTGCAAAATTGGTAATTTTGTTACTTAAACTAAAAAGTTCAACGAAACATTAAACTTGCAAAATTGGTAATTTTGTTACTTAAACTAAAAAGTTAAACGAAACATTAAACTAAAAAGTTAAACTAAAATTTTCTTTATACCACTGCCAACAATACCACTGCCAAAAACTGCTTTTGTCGTTGCGCCTGATACTGCTCCAGACGCTGCTGCTAGTCCTAATGTACCTAACACCGACAAAAGTTTTGGTAATAACGTTTTGGCTATTACAGATAGTGCCGGACCGAAGCCGCCATGTTTTGCCATTGCTGTTATTTGTATGGCACTTAAATTTAAAACAAAAGGTTTGCTGCGGTTATACTTATTTACTTGTTTTTTGTTTAACATTAATTTTGTCAAAATACCCGCTGCGTTAGGGTTGATTTTTAATGGTACCTGCCTCGTTTTTGCAACAGCAGCTGATAATTTTTTAACTTGGCCATAAGTCAAATATATTTCTTTTACAATATATTTTGTCATCTTATATGAAAGTTACAGATTAAACTTTCACCGACATTTTACCTCCGACATAGTCGACTGTAACTACTCTATCAATGATCACTAACACGTACACGTACAACTGTGCCACCGGAACTGCTCCGAGCGTCCACGTAATTTCAATATCAGCAGTTGAAAATACACCTCTTTCATTTTGTTTATTAACATCAAAATGAAATATCGGATAAAGTGTACGAAACCCCTCTACTGATATCTGAGATCCATCTCTAACGTCCTGATATTTTTGCATCGCGTCGAGTAGGTACATGTAAGGTCGAGTAACATTTTTATTAGCGTCATCTGCAAAATTGCATTCTATCGCTCGTTCTGGATATTGCTTTGAATTTATTCTAGCATATATGCGTCTAACATCGACATTATCAAATATCGCATTATTTTGTTGTTGGTTACCACGTCGCGCTTGCCGCTGAAATACAACAAATAATTGTCTTGGCAGTTGTTCGCTTGATGTTGTTGTGACTCTCCATATGTAGTCGGTGGTATATTGAACTGCTGTTTGATACATTTTATGTTGCTGAAAATTGATTTTGTTTGTGCTGTTTTGAAGAACTTCATCTAGTTCGAGTGATTTTGTTACTGTCTGTGTTATTCGTGGCATCCAAAGTGCAAGTTTGTTTATAATAAACTGTACATCAACTCCGCCAGCTCTGAATAAACAATCATTTTGTTCTGATCTATCTAAAATAAGTGTATGTTTAACTCCACGAAATACTTTGTTGTAATCGCGACAAAAACCGAAGATTGTACTTAACGGCAGCATCATCGTAATTTGACGTGATCCTGCTGCAAGTGCCTTTCTTTTGGTATAACCATCATTGTAACGTATATTTTTTCTGACACTAGGAAATGAGTTATTAATCAAATTCAACATTTCAGTGCCGGTCGCAGCTGCTTTTGGTGGTGTTATACCAAGATTATTACAAGCAGCAGTAAGCGCGACTCTTGTAGCTGCATCACCAGCGGCTGCACCTGGTTCGATTATACCTAGCGCAACAGCATTAATAATAAGAAAATCTCTTACAATTACAACATTTGCAGCGGCATCAGCTCCAGCCACTAAAATAGGTGTATCTCCAGCTGAAAACTCAGACGATGCTATAAAACCAGACCCACCACTTCCGGTATCTTTAAACCACATCATATTAGTTGCAGTTGATCTGGAGTAATCATCAGAAAACGAAATAGTATTTAAGATTGTACTTGCAACTTGCAAGTGACTTAAAATATCCTCAACATTTTGATTGGCCAGCTGATATCTGGCACTTTTAAATAAACACCAGCCATCATTTATAAGAGCTACTTCTGTTCCGGCTGCAATTGCAACAGGTACATTAGCTATTGTCATAATCTGGCCACGAACTTCCAATACAGCCTTGTGTGGCAGTAGAAATACATCTTCGCCTCGTGTATTAAATGTTCTGACGCCAGCTTTATTTGGCTCATTAGAAGTTTCGTCGAGATACTCAACATATTCAAATTCTGATACGGTGTTGTCCTCGTCATAAGTTTCTGTTAAATCGAGATAATTTTTGACAGATATTTTTTATTTATTAGATTACATAATTTTCTAACGGTTACTATGTAATTGATGTTGTTACTTTAGATATTAACTTTTGTATAATCTGCTCGCCCTTTGGTGATAAAAGTTTTTTTTTTGTTGTTGTTATCATAGCACGTTGAGTTTCTTTTGTTGGAGCGATTTCTGATATAACCTGTTTGATTGTTGGTGGTGATCCACTTTGTGGATTGCCTTTAATTTTATCAGTTATTTTTTGTCCCACTGCAGTTCCGGCTGCAGATGCGGCTCCAGTTGCAAAAGCTTTTGACTCGTCGAGTGCAATTGGTGCAACTTTATGCGCGATTCCCGAAACATTTTCAATAATTTTAGCAAATATATTTCCCAAAATTCCTCCGACTATTTTTCTTCGATAAACTTTTTTCTGTTTCATTATATCTGAGGTTACATAATTTTTTGTAAACCTTACAATTACTAAAATATGTTTACTATGTCAATCACGAAGTTGCAATAGCCAATCACGAAGTGATTGTGCGTAAGTGTAAATAGTAAGTAACAACCTCGTTATTCAGATCCAGCTGTCGTCCAGATTGATCTGTCAACTGCATATTTATACTCGTTATTTGATTTTCAATATTTAGCGTATAATAAACAACTTGTCGCGGATTAATTTGCATGAGCGATCCCGGTGGAACATCTGGCGAAAAACTATATATCGTTTGTCCTTTACTGCCCTGAGCTGAGTAAGATCCAGGTGCAATGGAGCAATTTATCAGTATTGTATTTACGTCAGTTATATTTACCGGAGATTCACCGTCATATGTATATGTTTTTCCTCGTTCAGAGTAATAATATTTGCGAGCAAATCCAATCAGCGACGCTATGCTTTTTCTTTCTGGTGAAAAATCTACACCAAAACCATTTTTTAATTTTATTCTGGCGCGTTAAGTATTATAATTTGGTGTTAGCTCAAAATTGTCAGCGTCGTTTTTATCATAAGATGTTATTAATTCGCGTATCGTCTTCTTTAAATCGGTTATGTTGTAGGCTTCTTGCGGAATAACCATTACAATATTACCAGTGTCTCCGTTGAGGGGAGAATAAAACGTAAATTCATCATTGACACCAGTTTTCACATTAGCCATGGAGTACCAACAAGTACATGAAATTAGTCCAATTTCGTACTGTTTTTCAGTATCAAGTTGTATCGGCGGAGTATAATTTACTGAAAAATTTGCGCTATCTTTCGCTTTAGCTGTACTAGAGTCTAGTAATAATGTTGTTGACATTGATATTTATAACATTTTTACAAAATTAACATTTACAAAATTGATATTTACAAAATTAACATTTATAAAATTAACATTTTCACAAAATTAAATCGCCTTGATTTATATCAAATCAAGGTGTAAAGTTTCGTATTCGTCAGATGTTAATAAATTTTCCGATCTTAAATAATCAAGTATATCAATAATTTCATTATCAATTTCAGCGCCAACATTTCCGGCTTCCTTTGATGATATCAGAAGCATTAATCTGCCAATCATTTCGGCAGTTGATGTATATATTTTTTCACCTGTTCCGGTTACTTGCGGTTGTTCAAGTGATCTTTTTAAAGCTTCTTCTGCCATCATTCTCTTACTCTCAGCCAACACTTTTTTGCCATAATCTAGTCTTTCCTCATCATAAAATTTTGCTTCAGTATCTATAGTACTAAGGTGAGTACCACTTTTATGTTTTTTTGTTTAATTTTGTTATATTAAAAATAACTTGCTTATAAAGGTTAGCAATAATTGCGTGTCGACGTAATCTAATATTTTGCTTATAGTTTTCATTACTTGGTGTTATATTTTTAATATTATCTTCACCTTCACCTTTATTTATTATTTCTTCTAATTTTTCTAAATTTTCATCAGCCTCAAATTCATCTTTTGCAATATGATGTAATCTAACATTTTTATATCCATACTCTTTATTAAAATCATTATATTCTGAATTTTTTATTCTATCAAACATATTTCTTCTATCAAAATCAAATTTTTTTCTAAAATCTTCTTTTTCAACTTTTTTTTCTATATCTTCTAACTTTCTTCTAATCGGCCCAACTGTTAAACTTGCTAATTTTCGTTCAAGTTCAAGTGGATTATTGATCAGACGAGCTATTTCAGCTTGTCTAGCAACAGGATCATCAATATTTGCTGAAAGTTCTTCAGCTAATCTTTTTTTTTCCTCGTCAGATCTACCAATAATTTTTGCGGCAGCTGCTTCTTGTTGTTCTCTAACAATTCCGACAAAACCTTTTTCCTGTAGTTTCTTAAGTTTTTCTGGAGACATTGTTTGCACTTCAGGTTGTTTTCCAAGTAGGGCCTCAGTAACCGGTTTGAAAATCGCGGCTGTTGTTTCCTCTGCAGACACTTGGCCACTTCGTGCTTGTTGAATCATCTTTCTAAGTTCTTCTTTAGATTTAGCAAGTTTTTTCAGATTTTCTATATGTTTTCTGTATTTTGCTTGTCTTTCCATAATTATTATATATAAATTTTATATAAAACAAAATTGGGAAAATTATAAATAATTTTCAATACAACAACGAAACATTTTAGCTGGATTATGTGTAAGTTTGTCAAACAAGAAAAAGTTATATTTATCCGCTGTCGCTTTATGATATAATTCAATAAATTTATCTTTTGTCACATCACCACATTGCTCGTTTGCAATATTTCTAACGTCAACATTGTCTAGTCCCGGAAATAATATAAAACAATCAGTATTTCGCCGAATAAATCTGTCGACGTTGTAAAAACCTTGGGCTAAATTAACAGAATTACATTCTTATTACGTGATAGTGAAAAATACGATCTTATTTCATTCATTTCTACATTATTTAGCGGAATATCGTCAAAAACTACTATCTTATGCTCGGACGAATCAAGTTGATTAACCGGAACAAGATCTTCTGGTTGTCTGATAATAAAAAAATCTTCACCAGCATCAAGATCATCGCGAAGTTTGTCATTATATTCGCTTAGTAGCTCGTACTTATCTTGCTGTGGATTAATTGTATAAATATAAACTCGATCGTAATTAAAATTATTCCCAAGGAGTAAATTCATAAGCAAATTTGTTTTTTCTGATCCAGTTCGCTCAACAATAAGATAATGACAATCTGGAAGTTCGTTATTATGCTTATGTTTCACCAACCGCTCTGTATCAAAATTTAGTATCGGTGACGACGTTGTCGTTAATTTTGCCATTGTTTGTTATACATTTTATGTTATATTAAACTGACTAATATTAACAATTTTATGTTATATTAACAAATTTTTGTTATATTAAACTGACTAATATTAACAAATTTTATGTTATATCAAACTGACTAATGTTGACAATTTTATGTTATATCAAACTGACTGATGTTGACAATTTTATATAGGACAATAAATAATGAGCCATTATACAAAATTTGGAACAACATTAGGAGATTCATCGGCTATAATAACAAACAGCAAGATTGATTTATCAGGTTATCTAAAAAAATCTGGTGATAAAATGACAGGAAACCTGTCCATGTCAAATCAGCGAGTAATAGATTTAGAAACAGATTATCCGCCAATAAATGTTGTTGATACACAGGCTGTTAGTTATAAACAACGGCAATAAACTGGATAAATCCGGCGGAACTTTAAGCGGCAACTTAGATATGTCAGGGAAAAAAATTATAAATTTAGAGACTGGATATCCACCGGCAAACTTAAATCAAACTCAAGCGGTAAGTTATTCACAGTTGAGGTATGTGGATGATAACAAACTTGATAAAATCGGCGGAACGGTTATAGGTAATATTAACATGTCAGGAAAAAAAATTATTGAGTTAGAAATTGTATATCCGCCGGAAAACTTAAATCAAACACAAGATGTAAGTTAGGCACAACTAAAATCTGTTGACGATAATAAACTTAACAAAGCCGGCGATACAATGACAGGTAATATTAACATGTCGAGTAAAAAGTTATAAATTTAGAGACTGCATATCCGCCAGAAAACTTAAATCAAACACAAGCTGTAAGATATGCACAACTAAAATCTGTTGACGATAATAAACTTAACAAAGCCGGCGACACAATGACAGGTAACCTTGCAATGAGTAATAATTCAAAAATAACTGGACTACCAACAACCTCACCACAAGCTGATACTGATGCTATTAGTTATGCTCAGTTAAAGGAAGAACTTGCTCCATATTTTAAGAAATCCGGTGGACCAATGTCAGGTAATATAAACATGAGAGACAAAAAAATAATGACGACTTACGTTCCAGTTAACCTTAACGATCTGACAAATAAAGCGTATGTTGATAGTCTGTCTAGTGGTATAAAACGAACTAAAAATAATGTTGGGTATATTCCAATACTTTATAAAGCAACTGACAAACGAGCCGGGTTTGAAGTAAGCGCATCAGCATATTATCCTGAAAATTATCCTTATTATGCTTTCTCTGATGGACATGAGTGGACGATCAACGGAGAAATTGAACATTTTTGGATTAAAATTAAATGTCCTACTGCAGTTGCTATTTGGCAATTTCATTTGCGCGGCAGATTAAACTCTAGAGTTGGAAGAATTTATAATTGGCAATTGGAGGGATCAAACAATGATATCGACTGGACAACATTGTATAGTGCAGTAAATATGTATATTTCAACAGCACAATATTTTACAATTCCAGTAGAAAATATCGTTAAGAAGTACTTATATTTTCGATTTAATATTTTTGCTGCTGAGCATCCATTTCCGGGACTAACAGCATTTCAAATATATACACTCGATGATCAAATTTAATCGAATGCTATAAAATAATGACAACACAATGGTTTACAGACCTTGCAACAGAATTTTATGATAATATTTTTAACCCCGCCAAAAAGGTTGGAGATGATTCACTAGCGGCACGTGCGATAAATACCAGAAAAAAATTATTCAATTCCAATGATAAACTCTCCATTGTCAGAGGAAGAAAAAAATTTTGTTCGTGTTATGTATATGCGGGGACCACAACTAAAAGAAGCAATAGAAAATTTTGAAGTGATAAGTAGATACTGTTATCCTGATGATTCTCTAGAAGAACTTAAACAAGTTGAAATTATATTTAAAAAATGTTGCTCGAGCTTGATTTTGGAAATTTGGATTTGATAATAAAATCGAACTTAATAAAACAACGAGCTTATGGTGAAAGAGAAGATACAAAAAAATTTGTAGAAGATAGTCATGATGGTCTCAACAGATTTATGGAATCTAAAATAATAAGAATAAAAAGAAACAAAAAGTTATACAAAAGTTTTTTAAAACGAGAAATTTTTAAGTATCTCGGTATGTACTACCACGACAAACAAACCCTAATTAAAATCGTTACTATGACACCAGACACTGAGTTGATTATTAAAGCATACTCAAATGCAATTTTGTCAATGATACGTAAAAGACCAGAATTTGATCCGATTATTATTGACAGATCTATAAAGATAATCAAAAATTTTGACGATGAAATTATTGATCTTAATGATATTGAGCGAGAAAAGTTTTTTGATAAAGTCAGCCAGACAGATTTAGTAGCAAAGCCTGATTCTTATTTTGATATAGATGAAGAAGATGATATTTCATTTCCATCAATTCTGCGCTCTAAACAGTTGTTATTACGAAATTATTACAATGAAGTCGAGAAAATACTTACAAAACCATATGAAAAATTAATGTTAAAAGTAGCTTCTGCTATTGGTCTGATAACAATTGAACTAAAATCGCTCAAAAAATTAATGCTAGCAAATTTTGTGGCCGCATATGTAATTCTCAGACAACATCTTGTTTTAAAAAATTACACGTTAGATCAAGTAAGCTTGGTATTAGGGTATATTGATCAAACAGAAAGCGATTACAGTAATTTAGTGAATGAAACAGATTTGTGTGAGCGTAAAGTAGGAAATACTTTTGACTCATACGCTTGGTTAAAGAAAAATGAGGTACTAACAAATGAACGTTATAAGGATACTTCGTCAGATGTTTATAATAAATACAGAATTTTTATAGCTGATCCGAATAATAATAAGCTCCGCGAGTTTCTTGATTCAGTTGCTGGTACTAGAACTTTTGTCTTTGTATAAAATATTGTATAATGAAAAAACGTATAATCGATTTCAATCACATTTCAGAAGAAATTCCAAAACAGGATATTGACGCACTAGTACAATATTACAAATTTTATCACAAAAACCTCTGGTGTGTAAAAGAATGTTATAAATACTACCGTAGAATAGTACGAGTAATATCATATTTGCCATTGTTAATGACTGGCTCTGGTATAATCTCAAGTGGAGCATTATTAAATCCGTTTTTGTTAATAATATCTGGTGTCGGTGTCTCTCTTTCAACATTTGTGAAAAAAATTGAACCTAAACTTGAAACAAAAAAAAAAATGCTTGCAAAACAGCAAGTATCACTTATAAAAAATTACTTGATCAGATACGATCTTACTTGCGAGGTGTAAAATATGATATGGACGATTTAATACGCGAGTTCCGTATTATTGACAGTATGTTAACTGATATCCTACCAATGAGAGTCGGCAGGTATGACAAAAATTATCATAAAATATGGTTACAACAGTAGTAGATCATCTTTCCAATTTTTGTATATCATTATCAACCATATTGTCAATAAATGTCTGACCAACCATCATTTTCAGTTGCGAATAACCATACTGACCCATATGATAACCAACTTTTTTGATACAATTACTTATTATTTTAGGTTTTATGCCAGTATAGCGTGAGGCTGATTTTATTGAATCAAATCTCTTACAAAATTTGTTTGTTAGACCAAATCCAACATGTCTTGTTGACGTTGACGGATAGCCCATATTATATAATATTTCATTGTTTAATATGAAATTTTGTCTAAACTTTAAAATATTTCAGTAGTAGACTAACAGGCTGGCCTTGGATCAGAGACCTAACTCCCCAAAAACAATCAGGTACACAAAATGTCTAATTTATCGGATACACAAAAAATGTTTTACTAGGGGGAGTTGGGTCTCTGATCCAAGATCAGCCTATTAGTCTACTACTTCTCATTCATCTTGATGTCATTTCCATGATCAATTAAAATAATAAAAATTTTTTTAACGCAATCGACCTTCATTAGTTTTTTCCCGAAGGCAATTACAAAACAGACAAGCAAAACACACAATAAATACCCAAGAAAAATAAAAATTTAGGTCTAATTAAGTCATTACTTGAAAATTGCCGATATCGCGTCTTATTAGTTTCATAAAATGGTAATACTATAGATGTTGACCAACAAAAGGAGGAGAAATATGGCCATCTATTTATTTAATATTAAATGGTGTGGATTATATCCCCGATAATTAATTTTTTCCTGTAATAATAATAATAATAATAATAATAATAATAATAATAATAATAATAATAATAATACCTACTATTTTCTTTCTTGGTTTCGGAATTCCAGTTGCGGTTGTGTACAGCTGCGGTTAGAATGCTGTTACTAAATGTATGGAAATGGGAAAAGAAGTGTTCTGCTACTGAAAGTGTGTCTATAGCTTCAATATCATCCAATCTAATATGCGAAGATTTATTTATTCTTCTATGTAGTTTTCCGGTTTCTCTGACGCAGTGAAAGTCCACAAAATTATGTAAGACGAAATAAATTACATTCTGTTTTGCACGTTCTATATAGACATTGTATACAGGCCCGGCGCGTGGTGTTTTTCTTGTGTGTGCGATGAATGTGTGGCGCCTTTCCAAATTTTTTTTTTCTCGAATAAATTGCGAATAAAACGAACAGGAAATGAAAAGGCGCTTGTGTGCATCGCGCACTTCGCGCACGCAACCAGCAGGGTATGATTGTATATATAATTTTTTGCTCGTCACTGTGTTAGAGAATGTGTTGGTCTACATCATATGATGACAGACTTGACATAGGGCCCAGATATACAATTATGGTCTTGGGCTGTGATTGGCGATAGCTTTGCTCGGACTAGGATGTCTTTGAGGATTTCCTTTCTGCAGAAGGTTACTACTGGTTTGTTCAGGAAAATTGATTAATTAACTTAGCGTGTGGTACGATATCCACAACTAATATGACTTGCATATATATATATATAGTATATATATATATATATATATATATATATATATATATATATATATATATATATATATATAGAGAGAGAGAGAGAGAGAGAGAGAGAGAGAGAGAGAGAGAGAGAGAGAGAGAGAGAGAGAGAAGGGGGGGGGTCCCACCTCCACCATCTCACCTAACTCCAAACCCAAAATTAAAATTACTTGTATATTAATTCTGTAAACTGTATATATAATTTGCATTCTGTAAACTACTATGAACGTCATACACAAACATACTAACTAAAAATAGATCGGAGTCACAGGAATACCTATTTGGGACTGATATCTACCAGGGTACATTTATGGATATATCGATCCCCTCCACGAGTTTCTATTTTTAACAATGATTCAATGTCTTAATCCACCTGGCCGCAACCAGCATGACAATACGTTCCTGTCGATACCTACATATATATAGATGTATATTACCCGTCTATAGTTCACATGGATATTGTGGTACCCTACATAGAAGATAGCAGAGGAGGTAAGTAATAGTAAAATTTATGAACACATATAGATAGGGTTGTTACTGTATTTAGGAGAAATGCTTTTGGTATGTTAAAAGCGACAAACACTAAGAAAGAATATTGACGTGTGTCAGCAATACACAGTCAGTATCTTGTTTGGTCGGGAAGGGTGAGATTTCAGGTAATTTGACTTAAAGGTTTTCGACAATCCAGCGTGTGATGAACATATTTTGACTGATACAGGAAAACATGTAATAACGCAGGGAATAGAAACGGCAGTGGATATCCATAAGACAATATAGTTGGCTAAGAGCATAGAACGAACTCTCGCTACGAGTGACTAACTCTTCACAAGAACCGTCTGTTGATAAATGACCAAGAAAATAAGAATTCCTCTGTAAAATATTTGTAAAGGCAAAATAGGATAAAATTATTTCCTTTGCAAAGCTTGGTCTTGAAATGAAAGATGTATATTTTTTATTTGTGCCACTTTAGTTCCTAACGTTTTGGACTTTTACTTAACTGAAAATTCTTTTAATAAAATTTAAAATCGGAATTTTTAAAAATCAAGATAAAAAAATCTGATTCTTCACTTCATTGCATTTTGATGTAGAAAATTCCCCATCGAGATCAAAAATGTTTACCGTTATTTGATTAATTTTATGATCTAAACTGTCTTTAACGCATTCAAAAACCATATCGCTTCAAAATTATAGAATACCGAAAGAATTATGATAAAGACTTTACCGTGCATGCTGTTTGACAAATCTAACATACAATGAATTAGAGAGAATAGAGGAATATTTCAATGGTATGTGCTCCATTTTTGGGACATTTACCATAAATAATATGCATTTCAAAATTTAACATTTTAATAAAGAACTTAATTATAAATTTCATAATATTTGAACATTCAGCACCGAATTTCAGCCTCTTTTTAGATCATATATTAATTTTAATAGCTAATTTTAACATATGCACGTTTCCCAACATTTACCCCTTTATCTGTTGTCTGTAATTTGATTTAAACACAAATGTGTAAAAACAATTATACATCCTGGACCGCCGAAAGTCTTATATATATATATATATATATATATAGAGAGAGAGAGAGAGAGAGAGAGAGAGAGAGAGAGAGAGAGAGAGAGAGGAGAGAGAGAGAGAGAGAGAGAGAGAGAGAGAGAGAGAGAGAGAGAATTATGAATATACACGAGACAGATATGATAGTGTTATTTGTTTTAAATATTAATTCTGCCTACTATTATCAAGCATTCTTCTATAGAATCCAGGGATAGCACTTTCCTTTCTGTCTGGTGTATATTTATAATTCTATATAATTAATCCTATATATCTTGATTTCTTTCATAGGAATCCGGAATGACTATGTAGATAGATGAGAATTAATTATTAGGTCGTCATGCGAGTGTGTCTGCTATGCGCGAGTGCACATAACACCGATTCATTCGCATAATTTTTTAGTCGTGAAGGAATATGGACTGGTGCGAGCAGGCAAGGCAATGGGTGCCGTTTACCCGCGGACCTGGGTTCGAATCTCCGTAGGAGACGAATTAAAAATTCTCTCTCTCTCTCTCTCTCTCTCTCTCTATATATATATATATATATATATATATATATATATATATATATAGTATGTACGCTGTACCAATGATATACCACAAGATGTATAAATTTTCCATTAAAAGGAAACTCGGCAAGCCTCGTTTCCTTTTAATGAAAAAGTTATACATCTCGTGGTATATCACTGATACAGCGTACATACTGTACATATATTTTATTTATATCACATACAAATACATATATTTGCCCTTTGAAAGGAGTTCAGATTTACTATAGACATCTGTGTATTGACCGAGTGAATGAATGAACTCACATCCCCGAGTGTGTCCGCTACAAAATGTAGTTCTATGCTTTTTGTGGTGTTACGTGTAGGTTCTTACAAATGTAACAAAAGAAAAGAGTGAAGCCAACAAGCTTTGTAAATTTAACAAAAATGATTTATTTCCCTAGAAAACAAGGTAAAAATATGAAATAGGACTTACGGTTTGTGAATATAATCCAAAAATTAATCCTAAAATTGAAAAATATAAGTCCTATCACTAAACAGTTCTAATTGAATCTAGGTTCGAATCTCGATGACGTTCCAATATGGAGGCGATCACGTCAGATAAGGTCGTTGTACTGGGCAACAGATCCTCGATTGAATCACAGTTTATAATGTTTCCGTTTAAAATTCCAGAATAAATTTTAAACTGAATATCTTTCTCCCAGAACTTTTATAAATATAAAGCAGTTGTGTAGTTTTCTAGATAATGAATTATTAAATTCCAAAAAATAAACGAACTTCAGAACAAGCTGGCAACAACAATAAAAACCTCTTGAGCCCTCAAGGTTTAAAATGCGACTGGACTAATCTACTACCAATTGGCTGTTTTAAGCCTCGATTTGGATCACATCATAGCTCACGTGACGGGCGACGTGACCGCTAATTTGAACAGCGCAATAAAAATAAAATGACAATTAGCACGTAGCTAGAAGAGCCCTATCCAAGAATCAAATTCTCACACTGGAAATAAATTAAAAAAAGAAAGGCTGCTTACAACTCAGCTAACACGTGGGCCGAAAATGACCTCGGTAATAGCCAATCATTTCTTCTTAGTTTTTACAAGAGCTATGAACCAGGGTGAGCTAAAAATAGTGCTGAAGAAATCATTATAATCTAATCGGGTCAAGTCGATTTTCCGAAAAAGAGATTCAAATCCAATGAAAATTATCATTACAATAAAATGTAATGAAATAAAAAAAAAATATAAAAAATTTTAAAAAAAAGAATTTAACAACTAACACACAAGTAATTTAATTACATATTCGTAACAATTCCCCCATAAAGAAAAAGAAAGATTTATGTAATAAAGCTTTCTTTTTACCATATGTAAATTATACATGAGGTAAAATAAAATTACATAAGAAAACTCTTATGAATTATATAAAGTGTACATGAAATAATATTTCTATACACGGGAAAGTGCATCTGCAATCAAATTGTCTTTTCCCTTGATGTGCCTGATCTCAAGATTATATTCTTGTAAAAACAAACTCCACCTTAATAATCTTTGATTTTTATTTTTCATCTTGTCGATGAAAGTAAGGGGGTTGTGATCACTATACACAACGACCGGAGAAGGGGCTGAACTATTGTAAACTTCAAAATGCTGGAATACCAATATTAAAGCCAAACATTCCTTCTCGATTATTGAGTTATTTCTTTGGTGCTTATTTAATTCCTTAGAGAAATAGCACACTGGGTGATCAACACCATTTCTATCTTCTTGAATCAATACTGCCTCAACCCCAACATCACCTGCATCAACAGACAATTTAAAAGATTGATTGAAATTTGGAGCTGTGAGAACCGGTGCACTTTTGAGTATGGCTTTTAACCTATCAAAAGCTTTCTGACATTTTTCAGTCCAAAGAAACTTGTTTTTCTTACTCAACAAGTTTGTCAGGGGTTCAGCAATATTAGAAAAATATTTTCCGATAGTATCCGGCCAGGCCATACCCAAAAATCGCATCAGTTGCTTATTACTGACAGGCACAGGGAAATCAGAGATAGCCTTGACCTTACCTTCTATAGGTTTAACTTGACCATGTCCCACAATATGTCCTAGAAAAGTTACACAAGCACGGCAAAACTCACTCTTAGATAAATTGATCGTCAAATTTGCATCAGTGAGCCTGTCAAAGAATTTCCGAATCGTGGCTAGATGTTCTTTCCAGGTGTCGTTGTAGATGATGACATCATCGATGCAAGCATCACAATTTTCTAGACCATAGGTAATCATATTCATCAAGCGTTGAAAGGTACTTGGGGAACCTTTCATCCCGAATGGCATTACTTTATATTTCTTCACTTAAATCCTCAGTTTGTGGGACAGGTACAACTAAATTAATTGCATAATTTACCTGGCTATCTCTTTCAATATACTAGTACTCCATTAATTTATTTAGATCAGAGTACTATTATAATTTAGCTCATTCATTTTCTTCTTTACTTTGTAAGGGTCGTAAAATCTAATTTGAAGAAAATTTTGAAGAATGAGCAAGAGAGAATGAACTCTATTACAAGACTCAAAACTTCTCTCAATTAAAGTTCTGTGAAACCATATTTCACTTTTGACTTGAATTGCCGAGTGCCAAATTCAAGCATAACAAGCTGGAAAATTCCAGACATAAAATTTAGCCTTTGACCAGATTGGACAGAGTTAGGAAGGCCAAATTGAGCAACAAAACTTTATCAAAGCTTTTACTATGGTTTTTGTTTTAATATTCCTCAAAGGAAATGTCTGTGGGAATCTTGTTGACGCACGCATAATGGTCAACAAATATTGGTTGCCTGACTTGATCTTAGGGAAGGGACCAACACATTCTACCATAATTCTGCTAAATGGTTCGTCAAATGCAGGAATAGGTTGCAGATGAGCCTTAGGTATCTTCTGATTGGGTTTTCCTACTATTTGACAAGTGTGACAAGATCTACAACATTTACAAACATCACTTTTGATTTTTGGCCAATAAAAATGAGTCAAGATCTTGTAATAAGTTTTATTTATCCCTAAATGACCAACCAAAGGAGTTTCATGGGCCAAACAAAGTATTTCCTGTCTGTAAGATTTTGGAACTACAATCTGATAGTTCACTGACCACTCGTCACTAGCAGATACCTCGGGAGGTCTCCATTTTCTCATAAGAATTCCATTTTTAATGAAATAACAGATAGGTACTTCAGTGGTTTCAGTTTCACTAATGGCCGTCTGAAACAAACAGATCTCAGGATCTTTTTCCTGTTCGACGACAAGTGATTGTCGTTTGTCACCCTGATTAGATTAAAGAGAATGAGTATTTAAAAGAGGATCACTGTGATCAATACCTTTTGATTGACCCAAATTAGGAGTGAAAGTGACCTCATCAAAAGCCTGACCAATACGCGTGTCAGCTAAAGGAATATTTTCCATATCAAAATCATTCTCAAGAGCTTTCTTTGCCATAGCTGTAGTAACTGCACAAGCTGGGTATAAATCAGGGTATTCTTTTTCAATAGGATCAACTTTCTGATCCAAAGATGGCTTGTCAGTTACAAGTGGATTAACCACAACCTTGTCTCCAGCTAGGTTGTTGCCTAGTAACAAATGAATGTCTTCAACGGGTAAATTAGATACTATACCGACTGTCACAGGTCCTGAAACTAAGTCTGATGACAAATTTACAGAAAGGAGAGGAACATTAACAAAGCCGCACTGTACTCCCTGAATGAGAACACTCTCATTAGAACAGGACTTCTCAGAAAAAGGCAAAGAACCTGACAATAAAAGACTCGGAGAAGCTCCTGTATCCCTTAAAATTTTAATAGGGATAGGATTGGCCAAATCACCCAAGAGTGATATAGAACCCTTCGACATGAATGGTTCATAATTCTCCAATAATAAAATCAGACTGGGGTTTATGAGACCTAACAAAAGTATTGCTTTCAATTCATGACCGTGACCTTGACCTCTTAGAAATAAGAGCATTTGGGATAGGTCTGTCTTGATTCTGATGCCTATATTTCAATTTGAAGCAATCAGAAATGACGTTTCCTTTTTTCTTGCAATAGGTACACGTAGGAATAGACAAGGATTTTGAATAAAGTTGATCAGAAGCTTGATTTTTAGAAGTTGTGCCAGATTGAGTTTTAGAAGGAGTTGTATTAGGCTGAAATACTTTTCTAGTAGTAGACTTCTGAGTGAAAGATTTGCTTACACAGGAACTTTGTGAGTTAAAGAATACTCATCAGCAGCAAGAGCAGCGTTTTCCAAGGTTTCGATCTTATGCTCTTCAAGATGATTCTTAATGTCATTAGGGACACAGTTCTTGAACTCTTCAAGTAATACAAGTTGTGTGATATTTTCATAATCATGTTCAACTTTCTTGGCGAAGCACCAGCTCTCAAATAACTGCTCTTTTTCTCAGACAAATTCGACATAAGTTTGTCCAGCTTCTTTTTTACAGTTTCTGAATTTTTGCCGATAAGCCTCAGGGACTAACGCATAACCCCTTAAGATGCACTCCTTAACCAAATCATA
>JAECUM010006012.1:0-13073 GCA_016617855.1 Megalonaias nervosa
ACAATGTGATGCCATAGTAATACAGTGCAATGACTTACGAGATAATCTGATAGGAAACAATGTGGTACCATAATAATACAGTGCAATGACATGCGAGATAATCTGATACTGAATATAGCGCAATGAATTAGGACACGATGTGGTACCATAATAACACAGTGCAATGAAGTACGAGATATTCTGATACCGAATATAGCGCCATGAATTAGGAGACAATGTGGTACCATAATAACACATTGCAATGAATTGCGAGATAATCTGATATCGAATATAGCGCCATGAATTAGGAGACGATGTGGTACCGTAATAACACAGTACAATGACTGACGAGATAATCTGATACCGAATATAGCGCCATGAATTTGGAGCCGAGGTGGTACCATAATCACACTGTGCAAGATAATCTGATACCGAATATAGCGCCATGAATTAGGACACAATCTGGAACCATAATAACACATTGGAATGAATTGCGAGATATTCT
This sequence comes from Megalonaias nervosa, assembly GCA_016617855.1. Lineage (NCBI taxonomy): Eukaryota > Metazoa > Mollusca > Bivalvia > Unionida > Unionidae > Megalonaias > Megalonaias nervosa. The sequence goes on from JAECUM010006012.1 coordinate 485, forward strand.
GATACCGAATATAGCGCCATGATTTAGGAGAAAATGTGGCACCATAATAACACAGTGCAACGAAATACGAGATAATCTGATTCCGAATATAGCGCCATGAATTAGGAGGCAATGTGGCACCATAGTAACACAGTGCAATGAATTACGAGATAATCTGATACCGAATATAGCGCCATGAATTAGGAGAGAATGTGGTACCATAATAACACATTGCAATGAATTACGAGATAATCTGATACCCAATATAGCGCAGTGTATTAGGAGACGATGTGGTACCGTAATAACACAGTAAAATGACTGACGAGATAATCTGATACCGAATAAAGCGCCATGAATTTGGAGACGATGTGGTAGCTGATACCGAATATAGCGCCATTAATTAGGAGACAATGTGGTAACATAATAACACAGTGCAATAAATTACGAGATAATCTTATACCGAATATAGCGCCATGAATTAGGAGACAATGCGGTATCATAATAACACAATGCAATGACTTACGAGATCATCTGATACCGTATATAGCGCCATGAATTAGGAGACAATGTGGTACCATAACAACACAGTGCAATGAATTACGAGATAATCTGATACCGAATATAGCGCCATGAATTAGGAGACAATGTGGTACCATAATAGCACATTGCAATGAATTACGAGATAATCTGATACCGAATATAGCGCCATGAATTAGGAGACGATGTGGTACCGTAATAACACAGTAGATTGACTGACGAGATAATCTGATACCGATTATAGCGCCATGAATTAGGAGCCCAATGTGGTACCATAATAACACAGTGCAAGATAATCTGATACCGAATATAGCGCCATGAATTAGGAGACAATGTGGTACCATAATAACACAGTGCAATGACTTGCGAGATAATCTGATACCGAATATAGCGCCATGAATTAGGAGACGATGTGGGACCATAATAACACAGTGCAAGTTAATCTGATACCGAATATAGCGCCATGAAATAGGAGACAATGTGGTACCATAATAAGACAGTGCAATGAATTAAGAGATAATCTGATACCGAATATAGCGCCATGAATTAGGAGACAATGTTGTACCATAATAACACATTGCAATGAATTGCGAGATAATCTGATACCGAATATAGCGCAGTGAATTAGGAGACGATGTGGTACCGTAATAACACAGTACAATGACTGACGAGATAATCTGATACCGAATATAGCGCCATGAATTAGGAGACAATGTGGAATATAATAACACATTGCAATGAATTGCTAGATAATCTGATGCCGAATATAGCGCAGTGAATTAGGAGACGATGTGGTACCGTAATAACACAGTGCACGATAATCTGACACCGAATATACGGCAATGAATTAGGAGACAATGTGGTACCAGAATAAGACATTGCAATGAAATACGAGATAATCTGAAACCTAATATAGCGCCATGAATTAGGAGACAATGTTGTACCATAATAACACAGTGCAATGAATTACGAGATAATCTGATACCGAATATAGCGCCATGAATTAGGGGACAATGCGGTACCATAATAACACAGTGCTATGACTTACGAGATAATCTGATACCGAATATAGCGCCATGAATTAGGAGACAATGTGGTACCATAATAACACATTGCAATGAATTAAGAGATAATCTGACACCGAATATAGCGCCATGAATTATGAAACAATGTGGTACCATAATAATACAGTGCAATGACTTGCGAGATAATATGATACCGAATATAGCGCCATGAATTAGGAGACGATGTGGTACCATAATAACATAGTGCAATGACTTACGAGATAATCTGATTCCGAATATAGCGCCATTAATTAGGAGACGATGTGGGACCATAATAACACAGTGCAAGATAATCTGATACCGAAGATAGCGCCATGAAGTAGGAGACAATGTGGTACCATAATAACACATTGCAATGAATTGCGAGATAATCTGATACCGAATATAGCGCCATGAATTAGGACACAATGTGGAACCATAATAACACAGTGCACGATCATCCGACACCGAATATACGGCAATGAATTAGGAGACAATGTGGTAACAGAATAACACATTGCAATGAAATACGAGATAATCTGACACCTAATATAGCGCCATGAATTAGGAGACAATGTTGTACCATAATAACACAGTGCAATGAATTACGAGATAATCTGATACCGAATATAGCGCCATGAATTAGGGGACAATGCGGTACCATAATAACACAGTGCAATGACTTACGAGATAATCTGATACCGAATATAGCGCCATGAATTAGGAGACAATGTGGTACCATAAAAACACATTGCAATGAATTGCGAGATAATCTGATACCGAATATAGACCCATGAATCAGGACACGATGTGGTACCGTAATAACACAGTACAATGACTGACGAGATAATCTGATACTGAATATAGCGCCATGAATTAGGAGCCGAGGTGGTAGCATAATAACACAGTGCAAGATAATCTGATACCGAATATAGCGCAATGAATTAGGAGACAATGTGGTACCAGAAAAACACATTGCAATGAATTACGAGATAATCTGATACCGAATATCGCGCCATGAATTAGGAGACAATGTGGTACCATAATAACACAGTGCAATGAATTACGAGCTAATCTGATACCGAATATAGCGCAATGAATTAGGAGAGAATGCGGAACCATAATAACACAGTGCAATGACTTACGAGATAATCTGATACCGAGTATAGCGCCATGAATTAGGAGACAATGTGGTACCATAATAACACATTGCAATTAATTACGAGATAATCTGATACCGAATATAGCGCCATGAATTAGGAGACAATGCGGTACCATAATAACACAGTGCAATGACTTACTCGATCATGTGATATCGAATATAGCGCCATGAATTAGGAGACAATGTGGTACCAGAATAACACAGTGCAATGAATTACGAGATAATCTGATACCGAATATAGCGCCATGAATTAGGAGACAATGTGGTACCATAATAACACAGTGCAATAAATTACGAGATAATCTTATACCGAATATAGCGCCATGAATTAGGAGACAATGCGGTATCATAATAACACAATGCAATGACTTACGAGATCATCTGATACCGTATATAGCGCCATGAATTAGGAGACAATGTGGTACCATAACAACACAGTGCAATGAATTACGAGATAATCTGATACCGAATATAGCGCCATGAATTAGGAGACAATGTGGTACCATAATAACACATTGCAATGAATTACGAGATAATCTGATACCGAATATAGCGCCATGAATTAGGAGCTGATGTGGTAGCATAATAACACAGTGCAAGATAATCTGATACCGAATATAGCGCCATGAAGTAGGAGACAATGTGGTACCATAATAACACATTGCAATGAATTGCGAGATAATCTGATACCGAATATAACGCCATGAATTAGGAGACAATGTGGAATCATAATAACACAGTGCACTATAATCCGACACCGAATATACGGCAATGAATTACGAGACAATGTGGTACCAGAATAACACATTGCAATGAAATACGAGATAATCTGACACCTAATATAGCGCCATGAATTAGGAGACAATGTTGTAATATAATAACACAGTGCAATGAATTACGAGAAAATCTGATACCGAATATAGCGCCATGAATTAGGAGACAATGTGGTACCATAATAACACATTGCAATGAATTGCGAGATAATCTGATACCGAATATAGAGCCATGAATCAGGACACGATGTGGTACCGTAATAACACAGTACAATGACTGACGAGATAATCTGATACCGAATATAGCGCCATGAATTAGGAGCCGAGGTGGTAGCATAATAACACAGTGCAAGATAATCTGATACCGAATATAGCGCAATGAATTAGGAGACAATGTGGTACCAGAAAAACATATTGCAATGAATTACGAGATAATCTGATACTGAATATCGCGCCATGAATTAGGAGACAATGTGGTAACATAATAACACAGTGCAATGAATTACGAGCTAATCTGATACCGAATATAGCGCAATGATTTAGGAGAGAATGCGGAACCATAATAACACAGTGCAATGACTTACGAGATAATCTGATACCGAGTATAGCGCCATGAATTAGGAGACAATGTGGTACCATAATAACACATTGCAATTAATTACGAGATAATCTGATACCGAATATAGCGCCATGATTTAGGAGACAATGCGGTACCATAATAACACAGTGCAATGACTTACTCGATCATGTGATATCGAATATAGCGCCATGAATTAGGAGACAATGTGGTACCAGAATAACACAGTGCAATGAATTACGAGATAATCTGATACCGAATATAGCGCCATTAATTAGGAGACAATGTGGTAACATAATAACACAGTGCAATAAATTACGAGATAATCTTATACCGAATATAGCGCCATGAATTAGGAGACAATGCGGTATCATAATAACACAATGCAATGACTTACGAGATCATCTGATACCGTATATAGCGCCATGAATTAGGAGACAATGTGGTACCATAACAACACAGTGCAATGAATTACGAGATAATCTGATACCGAATATAGCGCCATGAATTAGGAGACAATGTGGTACCATAATAGCACATTGCAATGAATTACGAGATAATCTGATACCGAATATAGCGCCATGAATTAGGAGACGATGTGGTACCGTAATAACACAGTAGATTGACTGACGAGATAATCTGATACCGATTATAGCGCCATGAATTAGGAGCCCAGGTGGTACCATAATAACACAGTGCAAGATAATCTGATACCGAATATAGCGCCATGAATTAGGTGACAATGTGGAACCATAATAACACATTGCAATGAATTGCGAAATATTCTGACACGGAATATAGCGCCATGAATTAGGAGAAAATGTGGCACCATAATAACACAGTGCAATTAATTACGAGATTATCTGATACCGAATATAGCGCCATGAATTAGGAGACAATGTGGTACCATAATAACACATTCCAATGAATTACGAGAAAATCTGATACGAAATATAGCGCCATGAATTAATAGACAATGTGGTACCATAATAACACAATGCAATGAATTACGAGATAATCTGATACCGAATATAGCGCCATGAATTAGGAGACAATGTGCTAGCATAATAACACGTTGCAATGAATTGCGAGATAATCTGATGCCGAATATAGGGCAATGAATTAGGAGACGATGTGGTACCGTAATAACACAGTACAATGACTGACGAGATAATCTGATACCGAATATAGCGCCATGAATTAGGAGACAATGTGGAACCATAATAACACATTGCAATGAATTGCTAGATAATCTGATGCCGAATATAGCGCAGTGAATTAGGAGACGATGTGGTACCGTAATAACACAGTGCACGATAATCTGACACCGAATATACGGCAATGAATTAGGAGACAATGTGGTACCAGAATAAGACATTGCAATGAAATACGAGATAATCTGAAACCTAATATAGCGCCATGAATTAGGAGACAATGTTGTACCATAATAACACAGTGCAATGAATTACGAGATAATCTGATACCGAATATAGCGCCATGAATTAGGGGACAATGCGGTACCATAATAACACAGTGCAATGACTTACGAGATAATCTGATACCGAATATAGCGCCATGAATTAGGAGACAATGTGGTACCATAGTAACACAGTGCAATGAATTACGAGATAATCTGATACCGAATATAGCGCCAAGAATTAGGAGACAATGTGGTACCATAATAACACAATGCAATGAATTACGAGATAATCTTATACCGAATAGAGCGCCATGAATTAGGAGACAATATGGTACCATAATAACACAGTGCAATGAATTACGAGATAATCTGATACCGAATATAGCACCATGAATTAGGAGACAATGCCGTACCATAATAACACAGTGCAATGACTTGCGAGATAATGTGATATCGAATATAGCGCCATGAATTTGGAGCTGATGTGGTACCGTAATAACACACTGCAATGACTTACGAGATAATGTGATACCGAATAAAGCGCCATGAATTTGGAGACAATGTGGCACCATAATAGCACAGTGCAATTAATTACGAGATAATCTGATAATGAATATAGCGCCATGAATTAGGAGACGATGTGGTACCGTAATAACACAGTACAATGCCTGACGTGATAATCTGATACCGAATAAAGCGCCATGAATTTGGAGACGATGTGGTCCCATAATAACACAGTGCAAGATAAACTGATACCGAATATAGCGTTGTGAATTAGGAGACAATGTGGTACGATAATAACACATTGCAATGAATTACGAGATACTCTGATACCGAATATAGCGCCATGAATTAGGAGAGAATGTGGTACCATAATAACACATTGCAATGAATTGCGAGATAATCTGATCCCGAATATAGCGCAGTGTATTATGAGACGATGTGGTACCGTAATAACACAGTACAATGACTGACGAGATAATCTGATACCGAATAAAGCGCCATGAATTTGGAGACGATGTGGTCCCATAATAACACAGTGCAAGATAAACTGATACCGAATATAGCGTTATGAATTAGGAGACAATGTGGTAGCATAATAACACATTGCAATGAATTGCGAGATAATGTGATCCCGAATATAGCGCCATGAATTAGGAGAGAATGTGGTACCATAATAACAGATTGCAATGAATTGCGAGATAATCTGATCCCGAATATAGCGCAGTGTATTAGGAGACGATGTGGTACCGTAATAACACAGTAAAATGACTGACGAGATAATCTGATACCGAATAAAGTGCCATGAATTTGGAGACGATGTGGTAGCATAATAACACAGTGCAAGATAATCTGACACCGAATATAGCGCCATGAATTAGGAGACATTGTGGTACGATAATAACACATTGCAATGAATTGCGAGTTAATCTGATACCGAATATAGCGCTATGAATTAGGAGACATTGTGGTACCTTGATAACACATTGCAATGAATTACGAGATAATTTGATACCGAATATAGCGCCATGAATTAGAAGATGATGTGGTACCATAAAAATACAGTGCAATGAATTACGAGATAATCTGATACCGAATATAGCGCCATGAATTAGGAAGCAATGTGGTACCGTAATAGTACACTGCAATGACTTATGAGATAATCTGATAGGAGACAATGTGGCACCATAATAACACAGTGCAATGACCGGCGAGATAATGTGATATCGAATATAGCGCCATGAATTAGGAGATCATGTGGTACCGTAATAACAGAATGCAATGACTTACGAGATAATCTGATACCCAATATAGCGCCATGAATTGAGAGAGAATGTGGCACCATAATAATACAGTGTAATGAATAACGAGATAATCTGATACCGAATATAGCGCCATGAATGAGGCGACAAAGTGGTACCATAATAGCACAGTGCAATGAATAACGAGATAATCTGATACCGAATATAGCGCCATGAATTAGGAGACAATGTGGTACCATAATAACACAATGCAATGAATTACGAGATAATCTGATACCGAATATAGCGCCATGAATTAGAAGACAATGTGTTACCATAATAACACAGTGCAAGGAATTACGAGATAATAAGATACCGAATATAGCGCCATGAATTAGGAGACAATGCGGTACTATAATAACACAGTGCAATGACTGACGAGATAATCTGATACCGAATATAGCGCCATGAATTAGGAGACAATGTGGTACCATAATAAGACAGTGCAATGAATTACGAGATAATCTGATACCGAATATAGCGCCATGAATTAGGAGACAATGTGGTACAATAATAACACAGTGCAATGAATTACGAGATAATCTGATACCGAATATAGCGCCATGAATTAGGAGACAATGTGGTACCATAATAACACAATGCAATGAATAACGAGATAATGTGATACCGAATATAGCGCCTTGAATTAGGAGACAATGTGTTACCATAATAACACAGTGCAATGAATTACGAGATAATCTGATACCGAATATAGCACCATAAATTAGGAGACAATGCCGGACCATAATAACACAGTGCAATGACTTGCGAGTTAATGTGATATCGAATATAGCGCCATGAATTAGGAGATGATGTGGTACCGTAATAACACGCTGCAATGACTTACGAGATAATGTGATATCGAATATTGCGCCATGAATTAGGAGACAATGTGGCACCATAATAGCACAGTGCAATTAATTACGAGATAATCTGATACCGAATATAGCGCCATGAATTAGGAGACAATGTGATACCATAATAACACAGTGCAAGATAATCTGATACCGAATAAAGCGCCATGAATTATGAGACAATGTGGTACCAGAATAACACATTGGAATGAATTACGAGATAATCTGATACCGAATATAGCGCCATGAATTAGGAGACGATGTGGTAGCGTAAAAACACAGTGCAATGACTTACGAGATAATCTGTTCCCAAATATAGCGCCATGAATTAGGAGATGATGTGGTTCCATAATAAAAGAGTGCAAGATAATCTGATACCGAATATAGCGCCATGAATTAGGAGACAATGTGGCACCATAATAACACAGTGCAATGAATTACGAGATAATGTGATACCGAATATAGCGCCATGAATTAGGAGACAATGTGATACCATAGTAATACAGTGCAATGACTTACGAGAGAATCTGATAGGAAAAAATGTGGTACCATAATAATACAGTGCAATGACATGCAAGATAATCTGATACTGAATATAGCGCCATGAATTAGGACACGATGTGGTACCATAATAACACAGTGCAATGAAGTACGAGATATTCTGATACCGAATATAGCGCCACGAACTATGAGACAATGTGGTACCATAATGACACATTGCAATGAATTGCGAGATAATCTGATATCGAATATAGCGCCATGAATTAGGAGACGATGTGGTACCGTAATAACACAGTACAATGACTGACGAGATAATCTGATACCGAATATAGCGCCATGAATTAGGAGCCGAGGTGGTACCACAATAACACTGTGCAAGATAATCTGATACCGAATATAGCGCCATGAATAAGGAGACAATCTGGAACCATAATAACACATTGCAATGAATTGCGAGATATTCTGATACCGAATATAGCGCCATGAATTAGGAGAAAATGTGGCACCATAATAACACAGTGCAATGAACTACGAGATAATCTGATACCGAATATAGCGCCATGAATTAGGAGAGAATGTGGTACCATAATAACACATTGCAATGAATTACGAGATAATCTGATACCCAACATAGCGCAGTGTATTAGGAGACGATGTGGTACCGTAATAACACAGTACAATGACTGACGAGATAATCTGATACCGAATAAAGCGCCATGAATTTGGAGACAATGTGGTACCAACATAACACATTGCAATGAATTGCGAGTTAATCTGATACCGAATATAGCGCTATGAATTAGGAGACATTGTGGTACCTTGATAACACATTGCAATGAATTACGAGATAATTTGATACCGAATATAGCGCCATGAATTAGGAGATGATGTGGTACCATAAAAATACAGTGCAATGAATTACGAGATAATCTGATACCGAATATAGCGCCATGAATTAGGAATCAATGTGGTACCGTAATAGTACACTGCAATGACTTACGAGATAATCTGATAGGAGACAATGTGTTACCATAATAGCACAGTGCAATGAATTACAAGATAATCTGATACCGAATATAGCGCCATGAATTAGGAGACAATGGGGTACCATAATAACACTGTGCAATGACTGACGAGATAATCTGATACCGAATATAGCGCCATGAATTCGGAGACAATGTGGTACCATAGCAATACAGTGCAATGAATTACGAGATAATCTGATACCGAATATAGCGCCATGAATTAGGAGACGATAATAATACCGTGCAATGAATTACGAGATAATCTGATACCGAATATAGCGCCATGAATTAGGAGACAATGTGGGACCATAATAACACAGTGCAATGAATTACGAGATAATCTGATACCGAATATACCGCTATGAATTAGGAGACGATGTGGTACCGTAATAACACAGTACAATGACTGACGAGATAATCTGATACCGAATAAAGCGCCATGAATAAGGAGACGATGTGGTAGCATAATAACACAGTGCAAGATAAACTGATACCGAATATAGCGCCATGAATTAGGAGACAATGTGGTACCATAATAACACATTGCAATGAATTACGAGATAACCTGATACTGAATATAGCGCCATGAATTAGGAGAGAATGTGGTACCATAATAACACATTGCAATTAATTGCGAGATAATCTGATCCCGAATATAGCGCAGTGTATTAGGAGACCATGTGGTACCGTAATAACACACTACAATGACTGACGAGATAATCTGATACCGAATAAAGCGCCATGAATTTGGACACGATGTCTTAGCATAATAACACAGTGCAAAATAATCTGATACCGAATATAGCGCCATGAATTAGGAGACAATGTGGTACCATAATATCACATTGCAATGAATTGCGAGTTAATCTGATACCGAATATAGCGCCACGAATTAGGAGACATTGTTGTACCTTGATAACACATTCCAATGAATTACGAGATAATTTGATACCGAATATAGCGTCATGAATTAGGAGATGATGTGGTACCAAAAAAATACAGTGCATTGAATTACGAGATAATCTGATACCGAATATAGCGCCCTGAATTAGGAAGCAATGTGGTACCGTAATAGTACACTGCAATGACTTACGAGATAATCTGATAGGAGACAATGTGGTACCATAATAACACAGTGCAATGACCGGCGAGATAATGTGATATCGAATATAGCGCCATGAATTAGGAGATTATGTGGTACCGTAATAACAGAATGCAATGACTTACGAGATAATCTGATACCCAATATAGCGCCATGAATTAAGAGAGAATGTGGCACCATAATAATACAGTGTAATGAATTACGAGATAATCTGATGCCGAATATAGCGCCATGAATGAGGAGACAAAGTGGTTCCATAATAGCACAGTGCAATAAATAACGAGATAATCTGATACCGAATATAGCGCCATGAATTAGGAGACAATGTGGTACCATAATAACACAATGCAATGAATTACGAGATAATCTGATACCGAATATAGTGCCTTGAATTAGGAGACAATATGTTACCATAATAACACAGTGCAAGGAATTACGAGATAATCTGATTCCGAATATAGAAACATGAATTAGGAGACAATGCGGTACCATAATAACACAGTGCAATGACTGAAGAGATAATCTGATGGCGAATATTGCGCCATGAATTAGGAGACAATGTGGTACCATAATAACACAGTGCAATGAATTACGATATAATCTGATACTGCATATAGCGCCATGAATTAGGAGACAATGTGGTACCATAATAACACAGTGCAATGAATTACGAGATAATCTGATACCGAATATAGCGCCATGAATTAGGAGACAATGTGGTACCATAATAACACAATGCAATGAATTACGAGATAATGTGATACCGAATATAGCGCCTTGAATCAGGAGACAGTATGTTACCATAATAACACAGTGCAATGAATTACGAGATAATCTGATACCGAATATAGCACCTTGAATTAGGAGAAAATGCCGTACCATAATAACACAGTGCAATGACCTGCGAGATAATGTGATATCGAATATAGCGCCATGAATTAGGAGATGATGTGGTACCGTAATAACACTCTGCAATGACTTACGAGATAATGTGATATCGAATATTGCGCCATGAATTAGGAGACAATGTGGCACCATAATAGCACAGTGCAAGATAATCTGATACCGAAAAAAGCGCCATGAATTAGGAGACAATGTGGTACCAGAATAACACATTGGAATGAATTACGAGATAATCTGATACCGAATATAGCGCCATGAATTAGGAGACAATGTGGTACCATAATAGCACAGTGCAATGAATTACGAGATAATCTGATACCGAATATAGCGCCATGAATTAGGAGACAATGTGGTAGCATAATAACACAGTGCAATGACTTCCGAGATAATCTGATATGAGACAATGTGGTACCATATTAATACAGTGCAATGACTTGCGAGATAATGTGATATCGAATATAGCGCCATGAATTAGGAGACGATGTGGTACCATAATAAAAGAGTGCAATATAATCTGATACCGAATATAGCGCAATGAATTAGGAGGCAATGTGGCACCATAATAACACAGTGCAATGAATTACGAGATAATGTGATACCGAATATAGCGCCATGAATTAGGAGATAATGTGATACCATAGGAATACAGTGCAATGACTTACGAGATAATCTGATAGGAAACAATGTGGTACCATAATAATACAGTGCAATGACATGCGAGATAATCTGATACTGAATATAGCGCCATGAATTAGGACACGATGTGGTACCATAATAACAAAGTTCAAGATGATCTGTTACCGAATATAGCGCCATGAATTAGGAGACAATGTGATACCATAATAACACAGTGCAAGATAATCTGATACCGAATATAGCGCCATGAATTAGGACACAATGTGGTATCATGA